>CABHPP010000359.1:0-5000 GCA_902168425.1 Peromyscus attwateri | reverse complement strand
CAAACCTTCATGTTTTGTAAACAAAGGAAGATATTTCAAAAGAATGACATGATTAGAGATATTTCAATTCCAATAATTACAACAAGGCACCAAACTTAAGCCTATAAATGGCAAATATTTTAGCTTAAATATGATTGCTGAATCAATGACCAATTGGAGGGGGAGAGTGAGAACACATTCAGTTCTCAACGCTTATTACTGTCTTTATTATTTGAGTTTTCATCTACTTACAAACAAGACTCGGCACTGTGACTGGGATACGGCTTCAACAGCAATAGAAGACAGTTCTCAACTTGTTACTTAAATACTGCTTTTTATAACATGAGTGAATAATTGTCTACTTAATTATACATTCTACACATTGTTCTCTAGCCTTTTCTTTCCTTTTTTGTGATGCTGGGGTTGATAAAAGACCCAGAGCCTATTCAGTGAAAGGAAAAGTCTTCACAAGAAGGCTACATCTCCAGCCCACAGATATTCACTAAGATTCAAGAATCAAAATGATAGGCAATTGTCAGCCAGAGTACCAAGAGCATCACATGAGGAAATCACAACAAAGTACTGTCTTTTTACCAATCTTTTCACAATTATACACATATGTGTATATAATATATATACATATATATTAGCATTACATATGCTCAAATAGGGTTTATCATGCTAATTCTTATTTTTTTCTTGTCATTATGTTTTTAGTAATTGACAATGTATTGGATAGATTGTTTTTCTATCTACACACTTTTCTAATAAGTTGAAAAAGTAACAACAGCATATTACTAAAATTTTTATGATTATCTAAATAATGCAGCCACAATTTCAATAAATTCCTCCAAAATAAGCAATAGATTTCCACAAATATATTATGGTATATTAAAGATTAGGCAAAAATAAAAATAAAAATAAGAAGTATTCTTTAGTTTTTCTGAATTGCCACAGCCTAACAAATCCCACACATAATCTCCATGTTTCTACATAGTTGTGTGTGAGTTAGCGTTTCTTGTAGGTTTAGCACTTTCTTCTTTGGGCCACCTGAGAACTGCATCAGTGTGTTCTTTCTGTTCACTAATGAAAATGACAAAGATCAAACTCAAAAGTGTTCAGTAAGAGTGGTCCAATCAGTCCCCGACAGCTGTCCGTTTTGTGACTGACTCTATTCAAAGGCAGCTTTACTCCCTGTTGCTATTTCTCAGTTAAACCTCTAATTGTCAGTAAATATCATCAAACAGGTTTTAGGATTGTCAACGTGAAATAGATGCTCCTGACAAGGATCAAACTAACAATTCAAAAGCAGGGTTAGGGGGATATAATTAATTCAGACTGCTAACCAGCAGAGACTTAGAGCTACCTAGCACCCAAACACCAATGCCATCTTTCAAATATTCCTAAAATCCTCTCTAAGACTCATTTATGAAGAACATTCCTATGTAAATCATTAGGAAAATAATCAAATTTAAAAAGTAGTTTTCACAGTTATGAAGAAAAATAGATACTGTTTTAAAACTTCTTTTATAATTCAGAAAACTGTATCCATAGAGACAATACTTTGTAATTTGAGATTAATATTTTTAACTTTTTCACTCAACACATATATACTGTGAGCCTTCTTATATCCTTACAAATATTTAACGTGCAATGTCTAAATGACTCTCCTTGTGACAGTGTTGGGAAACGCAGTATTAGCTTCTTATTATACTATATGTAAGCTTCCAGATTTCAGATCTTACATAAATGTCTTTGGTGAATTTTATGCAAATTTTTGCAGAGTGAGAGATAGGGATTAAGTTTCAATCATACATACAACTGTCCAGTTTTGTTTTGTTTTTCAACTGTTATTTATTGAAGAAGCCATCCTTGCCCCAATAAATCCTTTGGAATCTTTGAGAAATACATTAAGACATTGGTAAGACAATAATAGTTTTCTGAAAAGAGCCCAGAAGCATAGGAAACAAAAAAAGGACAAATGGAATTTTACCAAACTATAAAGCAACATGGCAGAATAAACAATCAATAGAGTAAAAAAAATTAGGAGAATGTTTGCAAGCCATTTGTCTAATAGAAGGTTAATATCAAGGGTGCTCAAGGAATTCCAAAGGAAAGAAACGGGGGGGGGGGGGGTTGCACAGGCAAATGGGACAACACCATGGCAAGAGGTAAAAGTTGAAGTCAGTGTGGTAGTTGGAATCAGAATAATACCCATAGGCTCATATATTTGAAGGTTAGATTTCTGCCTGGTGGAACTGTTTGGGAAAGATTAAGAGGTATGGCCTTGTTGAAGGAGATATGTCACTAGAGGTGGACACTGAAGTTTCAGTAGCCTAAGCCAAAGCAAGTCGCAAGTCTGTCTGTCTGTCTGTCTGTCTCCCCTCCCCTCCCTTCCTCCCTCCCTCCCCCCTCTGCCTCCTGTTTGTGGATTTGATGAAAGCTCTCAGCTACTGCTGCACCACCATGCCTGCCTGCCTGCCTGCACTATGTTTCCCTCCATGAGGCTCATGGACTCATCCTCGGAAACTTCAAGCAACCTCCCAGTTTAAATGCTTTCTTTTGAAAGTTGTCTTGGTAATGTTGTCTCTACAGAGCAATAGAAAAGTTATTAAGATAGCCAGTATGGGCTATACCAATCCAACCAAGAGCAAATAAAAAGAAAGCCAAACCAAAACTATAAGGAACTACCATTTTTACTCCGGTTAAATTGCCTACTATTTAAAAAATTCAAAATAGTAAGTACTGAAAATAATGTGGGGAAAATCAAATATACACTGTTTTAGAGAAAGTTCTATGAGGTGCTGAAAGGAAAGTATATTCTTTTGTGTTTGTGTAAAATGATCTGTAAGTATTTGTTAGGTCCATTGGGGTTATGAAGTTAGTTTGTTCCAGCATTTCCCTGTTTAGTTTTTATTTGGATGATTTGTCTATTAGCAAGAGTTGGATATTGTAGTCTACTACTATCGTATGTATAAGGATCAATATACAATTTAAGCCATCTTAGGGTTTCTTTTATGAACTCGGGTACTCTTGTGTTTGGTGCATAGTTGTTAAGAATTGTAATGTCCTCTTAGTGGATATTTCATTTGATGAGAATGTAGTATCATTTCCTATCTCTTTTAATTAGCTTTGTTTTGCAGTCTGTTTTGTTAGATATTGAAATGGCTACACCAGCTTGTGTCTTAAGTCCATTTTCTTGAAATTGCAATCCTTTTACCCTATGGTGATGTCCATCTTGATATTAAATTTGTTTCTTAGAAGAAGCAGAAGGATGAATTCTTTTTGCTCATCCATTCTGTTAGTCTGTGTCTTTTTATTAGGGAATTGAGACCATTGATATTGAGAGATCTCCATGAGTAATGTTTGTGGAATCCATTATCTTTTAGCTGTGTTGTGTGTGGAAGGGTGGGGGTCACAGAGGCACGTGCAGGTGCTTGACCTTGTGCATATGCATGTGTGTATGTTCATTTCCTCTCTTTTAATATGCTAGCTTAGGATTATCTATTTCTGTATTTTCTTCAGTGTGGTTAACCTCTTTAGGTTGGAGTTTTCCTTCTAGTGCCTTCTGTAGGGCCAGATTTGTTGAAAGATATTGCTTAGATTTGGTTTTATCATGGAATGTCTTATTCTCCATCTATTGTGCTGGAAAGTTTTATTGGATAGAATAGTCTGTACTTGCATATGTAGTTTGCAGTTTGCAGAATATCTGTCAAGGCCATTATGGCTTTTAGATTCTCCATTGAGAAGTCAGTTTTTCTAATAGGTCTGTCTTCATATGTTACTTGATTTTTTTTCCCTTGTGGCTTCCAATATTCTTTCACTGTTCTGCATGTTTAGTGTTTCGATTATTGTGTTCTGAGGGGACTTTCATTTCTGGTTCAGTCTATTTGGTGTTCTGTATGATTCCTATACTTTTACAGGCACTTTTCTTTAGGGCATTTTCTTCTATGATTTTGCTGAAAATATTTACTGTGCCTTTGACCTGGGTTTCTTCTCCTTCCTCTATTCTTATTATTCTTATTTTGTTTTTTTGTTTGTTTGTTTGTTTGATTTTTTGTTTGTTTTCATACTGCCCCAGGTTTCCTGGATGTTTTGTGCCTGGAGGTTTTTAAATTTAACATTTTCTTTGACTTGGGTATTCTTCGATCATGTCTTCAGTGCCTGAGATTCTCTCTTCCATTGCTGTGTTCTGTTGGTGAGTCGTGACTCTGAGGTTTCTGTTTGAGTTCCTGAGTTTTCCATTTCCAGATTTCCCTCAGTTTGAGTTTTCTTTATTGATTCTATTTCTACTTTCAGGTCTTCATTTCTTTCCACTGACGGTGTTTTCCGAGATCTCTTTAAGGGATTTATTCATTTCTATCATAATCATAAAGTCTATTTTAAGGTCTTTGTCTTGTACTTCAGCTATGTTGAGATACTCAGGGCCTACTGGAGTAAGGTTGCTGGGCTCCAGTGGAGACATACTGTTCTGCCTATTATTGATTGTATTTTTACACTGACATCTAGGCATCTGGGTTTAGGAAGATCGTAATTCTAGGTGCTGATATCTGGTCTTGTTTTTGTCAGATGGGTGTTTTGTTCCTTCATTTCTGTTGCACTCTCTGAAACTTAGGAGAGTGTGGTGGCTGTGTTTTGCCTGGTAGGGAGTTCTTCTGGAACCTTGATAGATGTAGCCACTGGGGGGTTTGGGTAAAATGTGTTTCTAGATTTGGGAGCTGACACTTCAGAATGGAGATGAACTAGGAGGGGGTAAGGCAGAGAGGATCCACAGGTGGGAGGAAATCCGGGTATTCCACCAGGTTCTGCTTAGTCCCCTAGGAATGGCCAGGGAGAGGCCACACAGGTAGTTTGTTACAGAGCTGGGGATGAGAATGGGGGATTGGATTTGGAGGAGAAAGGAGATGGTAAATATCTGAAGCTCACTCGACTCTTTCACTGGCCTACTTGCTTCTCTGGCAGGCTTGGCTGATGGGATGCCGGGGAATGCCTGTTGAAGTGTGTGTGTGGTGGTGGGGGTG
>CABHPP010000358.1:24319-61199 GCA_902168425.1 Peromyscus attwateri | reverse complement strand
TTCTGGGGAAATAGATATAGGAGGAACACTGGGACTTCCTGGGTAGGTTCAGTGAGAACTTGTTCCAAAAAATAAGATGGAGAACAACTGAAAAAGATACCAGACATGGCCGGGTGGTGGTGGCGCACACCTTTAATCTCAGCACTTGGGAGGCAGAGGCAGGTGGATCTCTGTGAGTTCCAGGCCAGCCTGGGCTACAGAGCGAGATCCAGGACAGGCACCAAAAAGCTACATGGAGAAACCCTGTCTTGGAGAAAAAAAAAAAAAAAAAAGATACCAGACTCGAATCTCTGGCCACCAAAAGAATGCATGTGTACATGCACCCACGCCTCAAATATTGTTAGGACTTTAGAGTGTAGGGAGCTCAGATTCTAATAAGGCTAACTAAGTCCTCACTAAAACTCTTGGGGAGACACAGAGCAATGAAAATAAACACAAATTGTCCCAAGAGCTCAGTGTTTCTTCCTGTAAGAAGAACAAAGCAGATTTGTTTGGTAACAGCATGGGGTTGGGGTCAAAGGCCTGGCCAACACTTCTGGATTTGCCTGAGGACCTATAAGGGAAGATTTGGATGCATACTGCCCAAATCCCACATTTCACTCCACTGCATGTACATGCACTCTTTATATTTAGTTCCCCTTGCAGACACTCCCAGGTATGATTCAAGTTTAATAGACTCTGTCTGGACTTGATCCCAGAGTCTCAGGAGTCCTCATAAGGGACCAAGCTAGGATGAAGATATAAGACCTCAGAGGTTTCTACAGTGAAGGGGCGTTAAAGTTCTGATAACAACATCAGCAGCTCAGCTCTGGCTAATCCCCTATAGCCCATATTTATTAGGATCTGATTATTATTCATCTGATGCTCCCAACAACACCCTCCTGTCTCCCCCCTCAGAAATGGCACCCGTGGCCTTCTCACCCTCACTAAGGAAGCGCTCTGCTTCTGAACCACATCCCCATTCCTTGGGTCCTGCATCTTCCCAGCAGAAAGTAGCCACTTGACTTGTTTGGAGAGCTACAGAGGGACTGATTTACTTCTCAAGGGTGTGGCAAGCCCTGCCTTCAGCTTTTACAAGTCCCAAGAGGCATCAGCCAATTTGTTGAAATCCGGAGCCTCTCACTGTTGACACAGAACTCCTGTGCAAATATTTGCTGCAGAGAAAATATCTTTGATGCCCATGAAACCAGTGAAATGAACTGGAGAATTAATGAGAACATTAAAGTAATTTCTCCTAAGAGCTCAAGCAACCCCTGTTGGCCTCATCCACAGCATAACTTTAATGAGCCTCTCCGTCTGCTCCTCCTCCCCTCTCTGCTCCTCTAATAAAAAGCATTCTGTGTCTTTAGCTCTGAAGTAAGTTGCTACTTGTCATCTGGTGTTGTCTGACTTAATATATTTCCAAACAGCTTCGAACTCTCCCTTTGGAACCCGGAGTTTCAATATAAGAAGAAAGACAGTCTAATGGAAGTGAGGAAAAGAAAAAAGAAATTTGGACGTTTCCTAGCAGTTCCTTTATTTTCTGTTTGGAGACAGGGTCTCAGGTAGCCCAGGATAACCTAAACTTGCTATGTAGCTGAGGATGACCTTGAACTCCTGATCCTCTTGCCCCCACTTCCTGAGTACTGGGATCACAGGCATGACTTGGCTGTTTTCTTTTTAGCTTAATTATGAATGGCAAGGAGAAAGTAAAATAATAAAATCTATTAACTTGCTCAGCAGGAAAACAGCCCATTCTTTTCAGATGTAAGCTGCTTTCCCCTCTTGGTAATGTGAAAGGTTATAAATTAGCCAGACATTCTATAAGACTGTCCAATAACAAGTACTTTGCTCCTATTGAAGTGAGTTATTTTAAGGAGCAGAGATAAGTCATCCTCATCCACTAGTGTAAGTGATGTTTTTGCTTTAAATGGGGGTTGAAGTCACTTTTTATTTGTTATACACCAAATTGTATAAGCCTTAAACAAGAAACAAGGGAGAAAAATCCATCTGGCAAATCTCTAACAGTTGCAAAATCCAGCTTGGGATCCTTTGGAGAGTTCATAATCTGAAAGTGAGGACAATGGGAGCCACAGATGAAAACGAACTAAGGCAAACACTCCTCCGCTAAGGAAGGCTTCGCTGACGGCCATGTTGTGTCTGCACTGACATGGCCTTGGACATCTGAGAGATGAAGTTTTGCTTCCCAAGAGAAAAGGGTGAGTTCAGGGTGGGAAGGAACCCCCATCAAGTTTACATCTGTCCTCCTGGGATGGCCCAGTTGTCCAGAATTCTGACCATTGTGTTCAGCTTAGAGCCACACGGTCTGTGCTAATTGGGAACTAAATGAAAGCAGACGAGGTATCACTCCTGTCCTGAAGAACCTCCAAGTGTCCCTCTAACCACTGAGGGAAAACTTTTGAGGGAGGGGGGTTGGAAGGAGAGAAGTTTGTATGTTGATAAAGAACTTCTAGGCGGGTGTGTGGGGGGGGAAACATTTGAGAGTGTAATGGGGAACAAGGAATATTTTTTAAAAAAATAGCTGTAAAGAAAAAAATTGAAATTTGAAAGTAAATGGGTAGAACTGGAAATCGTTTTGAGTGAGGTAACCCAGACCTAGAAAGGCAAACACTGCATGTTGTTCTCTCTTGTATGGTGATGCTAGCTTTGGATCTTTAATGTGTGTCTTTACATTGGAGTGCCCACGGAAGACAGGAGACTAGTGAGGGACTGTGGAGGTGGGTTTCAAGGAAAGGAGGCTGGAACGTAGGTGATTAGAAGGGGGAGGGTTCAGGATAGGAGCGCAGGATAGGGGAGGGAGTATGGGGAAGGATCAATAACATTAAAACCTTTGGAAATGTCATATGGAAACTTACTACTGTAGAAGCTTCCTAATATAGATCATATTAGGATATATATATATATATATATATATATATAGAGAGAGAGAGAGAGAGAGAGAGAGAGAGAGAGTTTAAATGGAGTTACCCTTTAATCGGGGGATACTACCTCTCCCCCAGACACTACTGGCTATCAAATAAAACGCCGGATGCCAGGTATGGGTTACTTCTTTTTGAATTGTTGGTCAATGGGACCCCATATGCCCCCTCCTCCAAAACATCACTGGGTTTTGCCATTGCTCTTGGTTACACACCAGAACTTGATTATAAGACTCTATTTCTGCCAGCTATGGTGGCCTACACCTTTAGCCCTAGCACTAAAGGCAGAGGTAGGCAGATCTCTGAGTTCAAAGCCAACCTGGTTTGCATAGCTAGTTTCAAGCAAGCCAGGGCTACATATCGAGACCCTGTTTCAAAAACAAAGTAACTAATTAACTAATAACTAAATAACAACAAAATGACCTATTGTTGAAAATATTATATATCTGAGACACAGGACATGGAGAAATCAATTACATACTGCTCTGGAAGCTTCATTCCTATTGGTTAGCTTTCATGGGGCTTGAAGGTTCTATGCACACTACCGGGAGAGAAAACCATCAGCCATCAGCCATACCCAGATGTGAAACTGGGAGCTACAATAACCACTTGCCCAGCAAAATATACCTTTGAGTACAACAATGGCATGTATATTATGGGAGTAACCAACCACTCTCTGACTGCATTTAAAGCCTACTCTTTAAGATTGGCCCCATGTCTGGTACCATTAATTGGGTAAAAAAAAAAAAAAAAAATCAGTGGCTGACTAGGTCACAGGCCCTAGGGAAGAACTTACTATTATTCTGTTAAATGGCCATAGGAATAAACTTTTCTTTATACCAACAAATTAGTGTGTCTCTCAATCCTCATCAGAAAGCTCCCCCCCCCCATATGGTAATTGATACAGACAGAGATCAACAACTGGTCAATGTGAAGAGAACAAGAGACAGAGGAGTGCCTAGCTCTAAATGGGACATCTTTATCGCATATCTTCCTAAGAGGGAGTGGAAAGACTGTAAAAACCAAACGAAGTGTATGTCAGTAACCAAGCACCATTTTCCAGACAACACAGTTGTACACCTGAACTCATAGTAGCTCAGACAGCTTGTACAAGACCTGCACAAGATCAAGCCAGCCGAAATTCCAGGTGCTCATGAAGTCACACTCCTATCTGAGGAGACATTGACAGTTGATGGCTACTGGGAGAGGGAGAGCACCTTTTCATTGGGGGTGTGGGCCCCTGAGAGACTCTCCATGTTGATGGTCCATACTATGCACATACAGCCTCCACTAAATGGACTTGATGTCTATTAAATTTTTTTAAAAAGATCGCATGAAGTTGGAAGGGGAAAGGGGGGGCATAGGGAGAAATTGGTGGGAAGGGGATAGGGGATAGTTTGGATCCAAACACATTATATGAATGCACGAATATTAACTAAAATATTTAATTAAGTGTCTTATTAAACTGATTTTTAAAAAAGGAATTAGCTGCCATGATCTGGAGAGCAGTGTAGTACAAGTTAGAATACACAGCTTCAGAAACCATAAAAGCAACTGGAATAATCTGACAGGAAAAGAAAGCCCAGGGCTGTGAGTGACGCTGTATTTTCTAGTAAATAGTTAAGTGTTTTAAGAGGCAGTTTGAGATGCCAAGGAGATGGGTTCTGGACTGGAATCCCAGGACTCTGGAGATGACAGCAGGGTCTTAAGTCCAAGGTTATCCTCTTTTGTTTTGTCTTGTTTTTTTTAAGGATGGCTTGTGTCTTGTCATCCAAATCAATACCTTTTCTGAAACAGTGTACTTGTAAATGTAGTGAGAGGTGTATCCTGGCATATCTGCCCTCTACATCTGGAAGTAAATCTAATCTCTGTCAGGAGCTCTCAGTAAAACAGTGACAGCACCCTGCCTGAAAGCCACAGGGGCAACAATGGTCTAAGCTTCCCTGGGAAACCTCACCTTCCATAAATGGCACTTAGAATGTGGATATGGGAGGTCCCTCAGACGCCAAGGGCAGTTCAGAATGAAATACACAGGAAAAGCCTTGAGAGGGAAGCTACCAGCCACAAAGGGATGCACTGAGGGAAAAGCTACCTGAGGGAAGCACTTTCTAGTGAAAGGCTAAAGTGTGGCGAGGTAAGAGCTCATGGGTCTTCTGATGTTCTTCAGGATGCAGCTCCCTGGTATGTGATCCCAAAGTGCCTGGAGTGTTGAAGAACTAGAGCGGAGAAGGCATAGAACAAAGTGGAGAACTGGTTAATGACGCTGGGAGACCGGGCTTTCCTGCTGCAAGCTACAGGAAATTGTAATGGAATTCAGCTACTATCACAAAAGCTACTGCTTGGAAAGATCAAGGACTTTTCCGAAGGTCAAGCCCTGGCTTAAGAAGTCTTAGTGATATTTTAGCTTTTGTATATATATTAGCCGATTCCTGCAATGATTTACTTGTATGCTGTGTACGCTTCCAAGAACTCCTAACAGTGTATTTTACCTGAAATACCTATCAAGCATCCAAGGCCAAGCGATCTCCTGGATTAAGGCAAATTAAGCTCAGACCCTCCCTCCTTTCTTATACAGCCTTAGTGGTATTTATACTAACATTGAAGACTCTTAACATTCCCACCTCTAGGAATGTAGTCTGAGCACATAAATTCCCTTTTCCTGATATATTAACCGATTTTAGCTCTCTGTAGACCTCCTCCTTTACCACTCCCCTTTTGGGTTGTAAAAGAAAGCCTGATGGTCACTGCCTGAGGAAAACTCTGTCTGCCTTTATGACCCTGTAAGAATTCAAACCTGGTGACCCTGCTTTGGCTAGAGCACTGCTATTGCATGGTTATATAACTGTAAACCTCAGAGACTTAGGGAGGAGTTTTTGAGGATTTTGACTGGAGAGCTAGAAGAATGAGATGGAAGATGAGGAAGAGCCAGATGGGGAAGAACAAGATGAGAAAGACCAAGATGGGGCAGAAGCAAGATGAGAGAATTAAGATAGAACTTAGAGGGGACAGCAGATAAATGTAGAGAGAAATCAGGCAAGAAAGGAGCTAGGCACGAGAACAGAACTGAAGCTGTGTAGATAGGATTTTATCCCAGAGGAATAAAGTACACGGACTAAGAGCTCAGTGTACTTAGATTCTTTTCCCAAAA
This sequence comes from Peromyscus attwateri, assembly GCA_902168425.1. Taxonomy (NCBI): domain Eukaryota; kingdom Metazoa; phylum Chordata; class Mammalia; order Rodentia; family Cricetidae; genus Peromyscus; species Peromyscus attwateri. Next base: position 55,133 of record CABHPP010000358.1, on the reverse strand, counting down.
ATAATTCTTGCCGTTCATTGCTTCTCTTCTGGGCCCCTGGGAAGAAGATTATTAAGGCGAATCCTTAATAATATTCAAGACTTTCCTATTGGGGTTCTTGGTCTCATTAATAAAAGGATTTAGGGACTGACTTAAATGGAAGCTTGAGAACAGGTTTATTGGAGTTTAAAAGAAAAACCCAAGGCAGGCAAGCTGTAAAATCAGCTGCCTCCTGGAGGAGGAAAATGAAGTAAAGGGAGAAAAGTCTATGGAAATGAGTTATCTAGCATGGGGTAAGCCACAGGGTGACAGGGAGCCAGCCATGTGTTGGAGGGGAGAGCATGTGAAAGAGTGAAGCCCAAAATGTTAGGAACAGCATAGTTAGATAAAAGATGGAAGGAAATGTAAAGTTATGCTTTTATGAATAATTCAGAAAAGAGGGAAGATGTATGAAGCTTCGTGACTTTGGCCCCCTGCAGTAGGAAATGAGAATTCTGGGAAGGAAGTACATTATCTTATTAAAGGTATAGTTACTCTGCCTATCTCATTAAGGTTAACCCACCTTCCTAGGGATTGTCCTGCCTTCCTGAGGATTGTCCATTGGTCAAATGATTGGCCAGCCTCACTGCTATGTTAGATCTCTTCGCAGGCCAGAGATTTTATTCTCCTGGCCAGAAGGAAAGAGTTTTCCCTTCATGGACATTTACTGACTCATTTCTGTGCATGAGAGTATATCACAGGAAGATCGAGTCTCTAGTAGAATAGCCTGACAGAAACAACCTGGATGAAATGAGGACATGGACCACTCCAAGGTGTGGTTGAGGAGAAGGTTTTTATTGTAGCTATGAGGGAGAGTACAGCCAGAAGCATCTGGAAGAGATGGGAGAGAAAGTAGTAGACTAAACATGATCAGTAGACTGAACTGGGCCATGAAGGGGGGTGGAGGGGGATCCAGAGAGAGGGAGCAAAGGAGATGGAGAGAGGACCAAGCAAACCAAGAGGGCACATGGTCTAAATGGCACAGCTATACAGGAACGGGAGGCCCATGGGCTGGAGAAGTCTGAGGTAGGAGGTGGGATGAGAAGAACTCAGAGGAGCCAGGATACCAGATGGACTCTGTAACAGGTACTTGCCTGGAGCTCCTAGAGGCCAGAATGGGCTTGGGTATGCTAACAGGCACCACAGTTAGCTGTTTATCCAGCGTTTCTTTTGGACCTGACACAATTAAGCAAATGAACAAACTTCTAGGGGTTGAGGGGCAGAAGAGATGGCTCAGTGGTTATGAGCTCTTTCAGAGGACACAGGTTCTGTTCCCAGCACTCACATGGTGGCTCACAATCATCCATACTCCATCCAGTTCCAGGGACTCCAACTCCCTCTTCTGACCTCTGTGGACACTAGGCATGCATGTGGTGCACACACATGTAAGCAAAGCACTCATACACATAAAGCAAACTAAATAAAAACATATAATCTAAGGGCTGGGAGTGTAGCACGGTTAAGAGAATACACATACGCTTTGAATGCATCAAGTCCTAGGTTCCATTCCCAGCTCTGCCTAACCTGGATGCAGTGGCACACACCTAACTCCCCCACTAAGATCTGGAAGCCTGGGCTACATCAGACTCTGTCTCAAAACAAAACAAAATGAAACTTTATTACAATCTGTGACAGTTAAATGTTAAAATCCTCACTTCTAACTAAATAGCCAAAGGTGTTTGTTTTGTTCTGTTCTATTGAAACAGAGTCATACTCTGTAGCTCAGGTTGGCCACTTGATCAGTACCCAGTACTAGGGTTATAGACTTGAACCCCCACATCCAGCTCTAAGCTAATTTTTGTTGTTTCAAGTATAAGTATGTGGAAGCTGAGTTACAACTCAGCTATCCTAGCATGTGCAAGGTCCCAGGTTCCATGCCCAGTACTGAAAATAGAGAAATAAAAACAAAAGCAAAGTATTAGCATATATACCTTGGATATAGTGTTTTCCCTCATCATAGCCTTTTGAGTGGGACAGCAAAATTCACAAAATAGTTATTACTAATAAGATGTGGATAGGAGAAGGTGAGAAGTAGGAGACTCTTGGTTCAAGAAGTCTCTAGGATTACAGTAATCACACAGCTATGAAGAAGAGAAGTTCCCCAAACTGCTCATCAACACTGGATGGGAGTTGGTAAATCTCTGTTGGCATGCTGTCTGACAATGGAGAGATACTATTTTATTGACTCCTTTGGTTATCTTCAGGCTCTTAAATTTGCAGTGTGACTGTGGTAGCAAAAAGGAACATATTTGTTTGTAAGGTTGAGAAATGAATGTGTGGGTCAGGGAGATGGCTTAGTTGTTAAGAGTACTTGCCATGCAAGCGTGAGAACCTGAGGTCAATAACTCCCCAGGACTCATGTAAAAAGCCAGCCATAGCCACACAGGCCTGAAACCTCAGTGCTGTGGGGGCAGAGATGAGAGGATCATGGGGGCTCGCTGGCTGCCAGTCTAGTTCCAGATTCAGTGAGAAACCCTGTCTCAAGGAAATGAGGTAGAGCACAATAGAGCCGGACACGTAATATCCTCTTCTTCCATGTGTGCATGTAGCAAACATACATTTTGCAAACACATGTGTACATGTGTGTACACACACACACACACACACACACACACACACAAATAAATACTTTTAAAGAAAGAAAATAAATGTCATTTAGACAATAGTTGAAAATCCACTAAAGCACTGACTAGTTCTGATTTATCATTTCTCTTGGCAGTGTGCTCAGAGCCTTCACTGGGAGGTTCACTGTTTCCAGGATGAAGAGGGCTTTGGACCCTGGAAGCAGGGTGGGCAGGTATGCTAGCAGGTTCCAGTACCTCTCCATGGTCAGCCCTCAGGAAAATCCCTGGCATCCATGAGAGTTTCCATGAGGGACCCAATTGTGAGTCCTTCTCCACCGCTCTGCTGGGAGTGCTGGCTTTCACAGTAACCGTAGGAGAAAGTTAGAAATGATACATATATGAAAGAGGAAATCGAGGTTCAGAGAATTTGTGCAGCTTGGCCAAGGTTCCCAGGCCTGGTACGTAGACCTATAATCCCTGTACTTGCAAAGTTGAAGCAGAGGGATCCAGACTTGGAGACCAGTCTGGGCTGGATAGCAAGAGTCTCAGAACAAAAACTAAGGCTGGACTGTAGCTTAGCACCTGGAGGGGAAGGCAGGAAGATGGGGAGTTCAAGGCCATCCTCGGCTGCATACTGAGTTCCAGATCAGCTTGGGACAAATGAAACCCTGTTGTTTAAAAAAAAAAAAAATCGGTCCCCCTTTAATCCCAGCACTCAGGAAAGAAGCAGGTGGATCTCAGTAAGTTTGAGCAGTCTGGTCTACATAGTAAGTTCCAGACTAGCCAGGAGTAAGTTCATAGTAGTGAGTTCCTGTCACCAAGTGATAGAGTGGCCATGGAGGGGCACCTGGTGACTTTCTCCTCGCAATGACTCAAGGGAAATCGTGTGCACATTGTGAAGAGCTGTCTGTTCTATTTTTTGTTACCATTATGATGCTAGTTTACCATAAGCAGCCACAACCATAAAAGTGTGCCAAGAGTGCAAAGCAAAACTGAAAAAAGACGAAGACATGTCGAATTTTGTTTTGTTTTGTTTTTTCCTGTTTCCGGTTTTTAAGGATCATACTCACCCCAGGTCAGTGTAATTGTATCAGTTATATTTCTTGGGGGGACGTCATTAAGAAATGAGTGGGGTTTGGGAGAGTGTGTCATTCAGTGTGGAAATTTAGAGTTTCCTGATTCTCCTCAAGTAAGGTGGTAGGGGTGTAAGGAGTATCTGAATGTGAACAACATTCAGTCACACGTAACCAGCCTTACGATGTGTGCGATTGTCGTTACCCACACCGTGATTATGGGTAGTTTGAAAGCCCAGTGTGTGTCATCTCTTGACTTCCTTATCTCAAAACAAAACACAACAAAAAGTGTCAGGGAAAAAGAACCATATGCAAGACACAATACCGGGAAAACAGGCTTGACGGGAGGTTGTGTGTGTGTTGCCAGAACACGACACTTCTCTTGCTGTGAAGGACAAAAGAAAGCATTGAATGATACTCCCATCGGAGATACCTCAGATCCATCAGAAAAGATCTTCAGATCAAGTGCCACCTGGTGTCCCGGGCATGGAGGCTTGGGGGACAGTAACTTGGACCTGACACAAAACCCCACTGAATGCAGCAGATGGCCTGATTAAGTTAGCTACTTAGGTGGATCACTAATTTTTTTCTACAAGCTAATAATAATTTACTCTTACAAAATGGTTTTATATAATAAAATGTGCTTTTATTTCTTGTTTTTCCTCTTAAAATAGGTAAGTGTTTTTCCAAGTATATATCTACCTCATCAACACATTGCTTGGTTTTTCATCGAACGGCATACATTATTAAACTCATACTCTCAAATTAATATTGCTTCTCTTTTTTGTTTGTATAAGCAACACTTCTGCTCAGACATAGGTCTGCGTTTCCAAAGTAGCCCCAAGGCCCTCCCCGCATGCACCGTCCCACCCCTGATCTCCTGCTAGGGACCCTCTTCTGCTCCTGTTTCCTGTTGTTCTTGTTAAACTTACTCTCAGGGCCTCTGCACATGCGGGTTCCATCTCCCAGTGTGCTCTTCCCCGAGACACGAGACACGAGGCTTGCTCTGTACCTCAAGTTTTCCCGAAGATGCCTCTTCTCTGTGAGCCTCCTGAGGACACCCCTCGGAAATGCTGGACCCCTGTAGTTAAAGCCATTATCCCCCTCCACTGCTTGACTCTCCTCCAAGTTCTTCCTAAATCATCGGCTTGCTGAATTATCCTGATGCAATAGCACTTGGCACAGACTGAATCCTCAAGTTCATTAGATGGAGAAATTACTAAAAGAATCTGTGGGTAATGAGTCCAGGAAACAGACTTCCCAAATTAATGTCATGGTCATTCTGGGAAGACTAAAGGGGGAGATGGCAGGGACAGAAGTGGGCCAGAGTGTTATCTATCTATCTATCTATCTATCTATCTATCTATCTATCATCTATCTATATTTATTTATCTAATATATATCTATATCTATCTATCTATCTATCTATCTATCTATATCTATATCTATATATAAACAGATTAAGGCAGGTGTGGTGGCATTCACCTGTAATCCCAGTACTGGAAAACCTAAGGCAGGAGAACACGGATTCTAGGCCAGTCTGGGATACATACTGAGACTTTGTCTCAAAGAACAAAACCAAACAAACAAACAAAAACCTAGCAACAACAAACAAAGCCCCCAATAACCTGAAGAAAGGGATAAAGAAGTCATTTCAACAAAGATCAGTTTAATGTTTATGTTAGAAAAATCTAGCATTTTCCAAAAAGTATATGTGATGGCTATTCTTGGTTGTCTACTTGACTACATCTGAAACTAACTAAAACCCAAGTGAATGGGCATACCTGTGAGGTATTTTTAATAATTAAATCATTTGAAGTGGGAAAACCCACCTTTGATCCAGATCTTTGAGGTAGAAGATACACCTTTAATCTGGGCCACACCTGCTGCTGGCAGTCTATATAAAGTTCATGGAAGAAGGAAGCTCTCTCTCTTTGCCTGCTTGCTCTGGCTGGCAAGTCCATTCCTTCACTGGCATTAGAACCTACTTCTTCAGGATGCCAACATATACTAAAGACCGCTGAGGCATCCAGCCTCATGGACTGAACAACTACTGGATTTTTGGACCTTCCATTGGTAGACAGCCATTGTTGGACTAGCTGGACCACAGCCTGTAAGCCATTTTAACAAATCCTCTTTCTATACATATAGAAAGATTCATTCTATCAGTTCTGTTCTGGTAGAGAATCTTAACTAATACAGTATATAATAGCTCTTAAAGGAATGATAATTGGTAAGAGTACATTTGATTTACTATGCACCCATATAAAATAGACAGAGTCAGGTGTGATGGCATGTGCCTTTAATCCTAGCATTTGGGAGGCAGAGTTAGAGAGATTTCTGTGAGTTCCAGGCCAGCCAAGGATATATAATGAGATACTATCTCTGAAAAAAAAAAAAGACAAAAGAGCTGCGATACATCTCAGTGTTGAGTGCTTGCTAGCATGTATGAAGCTGAAAGACTGCATCCCTAGCACTGCAAAGTAAACAAACCAACCCATGTGGAAATAATACAAGATAAACTTGTGGGGAACTGTGTCTCTCAGCAGACTATGTTCACGGTCAGGGGATGTTTATTCTTGCCTACCCCTGAGGACATTGCCTTTAGAGAAGAGGGGCCAGGCGGGTATCCTTTAAGAAGTTTTCAGCCAGGCGTGGTGACACACACCTTTAATCCCAACACTCTGGAGGCAGAAGCCGGTCTGATCTACAAAGAGAGTTTCAGGACGGTTACACAGAGAAACTCTGTCTCGAAAAACCAGAAGAAAGAGAAGGAGAAAGAGAAGAAGGTTTTTCATGGTGTAGGGAGAAGTCAGTATGCACTGTTTCTTTCAATCCTCAGAAAGACCCTATGGGATCAAGAGGTGAAGAACAGATTTTCAGAGAAGAATTTGTCCTGGGCCATCACCCAGCATCTTCCTCAAACTGCACCCAGCTGGACCACCTGCCAGCCAGCACCTCCTGGGTCAGAACATGCCCTCCTGCTTCTTTTCTGCAAGACTGGCTTCCTCAGAACAGCCTGAGCTGGTTTTCCCCCTTCCCTGCCCACCAGTACTACTCATGATTCTCATAGTTACTGTCCCCGGGTACTTCTCCCACATGGAGCCACTTAGCTGAGCTATGCAGACAGGACTCCACAGAACACCTCCAGAAATTTCTCACAGCCTGTGGGGACTGGTATCACTCTCTGAGAGACAAGGACAGCCAGTCTCACCCAGCTAGCAAGAGACAAAGAGAGAGACTTAAGAGATGCATCAGGGGCTGGCTGTACCTTGGCTACACCAGACCTCTCTCCTCCAGCTGGCCTGTTTCCTTCTTTCTGTTTACAAATACTTACTGAGTAGCTTCCATTGTTCTAGGAAGGACTGAGACAGTAGAGAAGAAAATAGACAAGGCCTGGTCCTCAAGGGGCTTATGATCTAATAGAGGTAAATAAACAAATCCTCCCTTTGTGTGTATATTGGCATCTACACACTGTATAAAGATGCATGACACATGTATGCTAAGAAAATATAGGATAGAAGCATGATGGCTATTGGACGCTTGTTTATTTATTTATTCAGTTGTATTTATTTTTAAGACAGTCTCACTGTGTTGTCCTAGCTGACTCCCGAACTTCTGAGGTCAAATGTTTCCCATGCCTCAGCCTCTTGAGTAGTTGAGACTATAGATGTGTGCCACAATATTTGAACAAAGTAAATTTTTTCCTTTTGTGTCTTACCTACCCCCACCCCTTATTCTTTCCTTCCTTCCAAGCCACATGCCGCCAGCCTGATCCTATTTAGACAGGGTGGCTAGAAAAGTTTACCACCATGGTGATGTTTAAGCATAATCAATACTATTGAATGGAGATAAGAGGATTGGGGGTGGGGTGGGAGATTTAGGGTCAGCTAGCAATATGTTAAAGTCAAGAACAGCCTAGACTACATAAGACTCTGTCTCAAAAAGAAAAAAATAAAAAGAGATAAAGTTAGGCAAAGGTTTGTGCAGTATGAACAGCTGAAGATCAATAAGAGACATCATAGTAGGGCTCCTACCTTGACTAGGGAGAAGGTGACCAAGGGTTCCCGTTTGCCTGGGACTTTCAATGATACAATGCACAAAGTGTCAGCAAACATAACCAAATAAGGAATCCTCATTTTGCAAGGTTGGATGAAAGGTTTGATCCAAATCTGGGACAAAGTCAGTGCCCAGTGAAAGAATGAATACTTCATATTCCATGATTTTAGGAACTATTTACATCTAGTAATGAGTGATTTTTTTTTCTTTCTGAGAAAAGTTTATCTAAATGATGCTTTAGCTGATGTAATACAACAACTGATTCAAGCATGTAATGCAAACTAATTCAAGTTCAAGTGTAAATCATGGAAAGGTCACATATCAACAGTCCAGCATGTGTGAGACCGAGACAGGAAGATGAAGTTTAAGACCAGGCTGGGCTACCATTGGAGACACAACTTCAAAGTGAATAAACCGAAATAAAAAGGAAAGAACAAGCACAGCCATAGACTTTCACAAATCAAAAGCAGGAAGATGAGGCGGGCCGAAGTAGGCTGGAGCGGAGAAGTAGGTAGATTTTGGAAATAATGAGAAAAATCAGGTTCTTTCTCTTCTACTTTATACGCCCCCTGCTCCCTGACCTGTTTTCTCTTCCTTCCATCCTTTTTCTTTTCTCTGTGCACTTGCTCAGCTCTATCATGACTTCATCCTATCTACAGGGTTCCTCCACACACAGGTCATGAGGGCCACACTCCAACATGTCTAAGGCCTAAAATTAGTCTGACCTGTCTGTCAGCTGTACTCATCACAGCAACTTAGCCCAAGCACTCAATTCTCAGTCCTAGGAGGAACTTGATTCTTTAGTCATGCAGGTGCTAATCGTGGTAACTTGAGGGGAATTGGCAAGACCAGGCACGTGATTCCTCTCTAGCATTGCGCACATCTGTATAGATAAGAAGATGGTTACCAGTGGTGGGAAGAAAGTTGAGGAAGTGGCTCACGGGTAGCTCCGATTACTTGATTTCTGTTTTATTCTTAAACTTTATGGTGAGTTTCCTCATGTTTTTATATCACTTTCTTATACTATTTTGATGTCTGAGATTTCTCCAAAACTTCAAAATGAAAAGAAGGAGCTCTTTTCTAAACAGAAAGAAAAAAAAAATGTCTACGTATTTGCATGGATCTAGACATGCGCTCCTCCACCTACTGTAATGAGATGTTGACAGAATTAGTAGATCAGCCGATGTTAACCTCCTTGAACTCTTGTACACTGATACTTCTATATAGGAGTTGCTAACCCAGTCATCCATCCAATTAATATTCATTAAATAACACCCTCCATCAGCTCGTCAATCTGGAAAGCCCTAGCTTTACAGAGACTCAAACCAGGTAGGAAGCTTGTAGCTGCTAAATACTACATAGATGGAAATAATTCTCTAAGTCTGAAGTGAGCTTCTGTGGAAATGTTTCCTTGTAGTTAATGTTTTAAGGATTTCATTTATTATTATTTTAATTTCACGTGTATGGAGGAGCGCCTGCAACTATGTATGTGCACCAAGTGCGTGCTTGGTGTCGGAGGAGGCCGGAAGAGGTTGTTGGATGCCCCGGAACTAGAACTATCGGCAGTTGTGAGCCTTCTGATGCGGGTGCTGGAAACTACACCTGAGTCCTCTCTAAAAGCAGCCTGTGCTCTTCACCACTGAGCCATCTCTTTAGCCCCGTCCTTCCAGTTTATAGCAAAGAAAGGCCTCAGTTATGTGGGAGCAATTGTAATTTTCTTCCAATTAAAAAGAACTTGTGGTGGGCTTGGTGGCACTGACCTTTAAACCCAGCACTTGGTAGTCAAAGGCAGGCAGATCTCTGAGTTCAAGGCCAGCCTGGTCTACAGAGTGAGGTCCAGGACAGCCAGGGCTACACAGAACAACCCTGTCTCGAAAAACCAAAAGGAAAATAGGGGAAGGAAAGTGCTGCTAAACCACACACATGGATGTATGGATGTGTCTTTCTCTCCTTGCTGACCAGGCTGTTGTTCCACCCAAGAAGAACTAGAGCTCTGGAGCAACCCACGGCCATGGGCAGGGGACCATGACCCGTCCCCACGTACAGCGCCTATTAACAACCCAGGGCGCAGGAGCAGTTTAAAAAACAGAGTGAAGACTGGATGTGGCCTGTATCTGATCTCACTCTTGTCAAAAATATCAAGATGATGAGATGCCATCATGGGCTATACAGAGAGCTGGAGGCCAGCCTGGGCTCTAAGAGACCCTGTCTCAAACCAACAACAGACGGAGGACGGCTCCTTCCGGCTGAGTTAATGCCTCCAAGTACTTTGGCTCTTTGATAGGAGGAGGAGAGCCCAGGACAAGAAAGGAGGCCCCTAGAAACCTGGCAAGTGGAAACTGGAGCCAGTTCCGACTTGAAGGGTAAAGCATTCTGAATCAATCTTCACTCCAAACTGGTGAAGCAGGTCCTACCAGTTATACACAGAAATCAGAGGGTAGTTTCAAATTGCATAAAGGCTAAAGCTGTAAATCTCCTGTTTCACTGGGAGAATAATGGGGAGATTTGTGTGGATTTGGGAGGGGGTTGAAAGGGGAAGGGAATAAATGGTGCAAACCTGTCAGGCTGGAGTTAGATTTGGAACTGTGGTTACCATCAATTTTAAGGGTAGGGTGAGGACCCTGGCTTAGCAAGTGTTATTATAATTGCCTGGGCTGGGGTTAGGGATAGTTCTAGGGTTAGGGTCAGAGTTCCAGTTAGGTTTAGGGGTTAGGTCTGGGGCTAGGATTAGGGATAGAGCTAAAATTAAGGTTACATTTATGGGTAGGGCTAGAGTTCGGTGTGTGTCTATGGTTTCAGTTTGGGTTCATCTTGTGGCTACAGATGGGTTAAGAGTCAGGCCTAGGGTTAATCGTAAGGTTCGAGCTAGAGGTGGGGCTTGTTCTAGCATTAGGGCTACAGTTAAGTTTAAATTCAAGGCTTGCATTAGTGCTAGGGTGTAGGGTCAGGGTTAGGATTAGGTTTAGAGTTAAGGTTAGGAGTAAGGCTAGGTTTACAATCAGGGTTAGGATTAGGTTTAGGTTTAGAGTTAAGGTTAGGAATAATGCTAAGCTTAGGGTCAGGATTAGTTTTAGAGCTGGGGATGGTATCAGGTTAGGGCTGCAGTTCATGTTTGGACTTGGTCAAAGATTAGGATTATGGTATGGTCTAGGTTTAGTTTTAGGGCTAAATTTTGTTTAGTGTTATGCTTAGGTACAGTATTAGAGTTGGCCATATATTAACCTTTAGGTCAAGAGTTATATTTAGGGGTAGAGGTAAGGATCTGGTTGTTTTAAGGTTTGTGCTATGGTTGGGTTTAGGCTAACACGAGAGTTATGGTAATGGATAGGTGTAGAATTATGTTGAAAATTAGGGCTAGAATTAGTTTAAGGCTAGTGTTGGGTTAATGTTATCTTGGGCCTTTTATTAGATTAGGGTTTAAGTTAATGTTAAGGATGTAACTAGGATTAGAGACTGGAGTTAGGCTATGGGTGGGTTTAGGGCCCTAAAGTTGGGGTTAGGGTTAGAGTTAGTGCTAACGTCAGGGTTAGAGCCGGGGTTTTGGGTCATTCTAAGGCTATACTTAGAGTTAGGCCTAGCTTTAGGGTTAGGGCTCATGTCAGGATTAGGACAAGTTAGGTTTAAGGTTTGGCCTAAGGCTGGGTTTGGGGCTAGTGATGGGGTTAAGTAAAATCACAGCTTACAGTCAGTGTTGGGGGCTCAGTTCAGACTTAGTGCTAGATCTACTGTTTATTAGTACTAGGGTTAGGGGTGGGAGTAAGGCTAGTACTAGGTCTTTATTTAGGGTTAGACTCAGGGTTAGGGTTAGAGCTAGAGTTATGGTTAAGGCTGGGGGTTCAGATAGGGGTAGGGTTAGGAGCAAAATAAGGTTAGGGCTGGGGTTAGGACTAAGGCTAATCACAGATAGGTTTAGTGTTAACGTTAGGGTTAGGGCTAGATTTGCTGTTTGTTTTAGGGATAGAAAAGGGTTAGGTGTAGGGCTTTTGTTAGGGTTAAGGCCGGGGTTAGTTTTAGGGCTAGAGATAGGGTTATGTCTTGTTTTAGGTCTTAGGCTAATGTTTGGTTTGGTTAGGTTTTGGTGTTAGAGCTAGGTTTGTGTTTCAGCTGAACCTAATGTTAAATACCAGGACTAGCTGTAGGTTATGGTTATAATTACAGATATGGCTAACATTATGTTTATGGTTAGGGCTAGCGTTTTGGTTAGGGATAAGAATTGGCTGGTTGTAGGGTTAGGGGTATTTCTGCTTTAGGATTAGAGGTAGAGTATGATTAGGATCTCTTGTAGGGTTTTATGTACTAGGTAGGGTTATGGTTGGAGCTGATATAACCCTTAAGGGTAGGGCTGGTGTAATGGTCTAAGGATAATGTTAGAGTTAGAGTTGTGGTTTGGCTTAGCTTTAGGGTTTGTCCTTTGTTAGTGCTAAGACCAGCATTAGCATTATGTCTGAGCCTAGGAATGTGTCAGGACTCAGCCTAGATGTGTGTTAGAGGAAGACTAATTATGGTTAGGGATAGCATTATGTTTAAAACAGTTTATTCGGTCTTTAATTTGTTTTGCTTTGTTTTGTTTTGTCGAGACAGGGTTTCTCTGTGTAGCTCTGGATGTCCTGGAACTTACTCTGTAGATGAGGCTGGCTTTGAACTCAGAGATTCGCCTGCCTCTGCCTCCCAAATGCTGAGATTAAAGACATGCACCACCACCACCCAGTTTAAGGTTAGAATTTTGACTAGTGGGAAGATTAAGGTTACTGTAGTACGAGGTATAGGAATATGGCTAGGCTTCAGTTACTATTAGAGATAGAATTATGGTTAGAACTGAGTATGGGACTATATTTATGGCACTAAGTAGTTTTGGAGTTATGGTTAGTCTAGTGTACATTTAAAATTAGGTTTAGGTTTAATGTTAGTGCTAGTTTGATTAGGGTTGAGGCTAGAATTTTCATGTCTAGTGTTAGGAAAAGAATAAGGGATAATGTTAGGGCTAAATTTAGGCTTAGGTCTGTTGCTACAGTAACCTTAGGGTTAATACTAGGTTAAGGGTTAAAGTCAGTGTGCTGGCTAGTTTGAGTCAACTTGATACAAGCTAATCATCTGAGAGGAGGGAACTTTAGTTGAGAAAACGCCTCCACAAATATGGCTGTTGGCAGGCCTGTAGGACATTTTTTTAATTAGTGATTGACAGGGGAAGGCCCCGCCTATTGTGGGTGGGGCCACCCCGGGCTTTGGTCATGAAAGTAGGCTGAGCCATGTAGATGTAACCAACAGTCTTATAAATAAGAAACACAGAACCAATGCAAAGAAGAAATCCAAGAGGTCAGAGCTAAGAGCCAAAACCTTACCCTTCCTCCTGCAGTGGTCCTACCTCTCCGAAGGAGCCGGTACTTCCTGTGTTAAAGTCTTTATATAGTCTCTGTTCTGCCTTCTCATTGGATGTAAACCGAACCACAGGACTGCCTCATTACGGCCTGTCTGTATAGACCTCCAGGTGTTCTATAGTTGGTAATGAGATTAAAGGCATGTGTATCCAATGCTGGCTGTATCTCTGAACACACAGAGACTTACCTAGCTCTGTCTACCAAGTGCTGTGATCACAAACGTACACCACCACTGCCCTGCTTTCCTATGGCTTGCTAATAGCTCTGACCCCCAGGCAACTTTATTTATTAACATACAATTAACATTTTGGTATAAAAGAAAAATATCACCATAGAGCCAGGTATAAATAAGCCAATAAGCAGTACCCCCTCCACGGCCTCTGTATCAGCTCCTGCCTTCAGGTTCCTGCCCTGACTTCCTTCAATGATCAACAATGATATGGAAACGTAAGCCAAATAAACCCTTTCCTCCCCAAATTGCTTTTGGTCATAGTGTTTCATCATAGCGATAGTAACCCTCACTGGAACAGCCAGAGTTAGTACCATGATGGTGCCAAGGTTAATGTTATGACTGGGATTCGGTTTAGCATCTGGGTTAGGGTCAGGGTTAGATTTAATGATAGCTTTAGAGTTAGGTCTGGAGCAATGCTTAGATTAGGGCTAGGCTTAGGGTTAGAGCTAGGCATATGATTACTGGTGGAGTTTCATGTTGGGTTACTGTGAGGACCAGGGTCTGTGTTTGGAGTAGGGACAATATTAGAACTAGTATTAGAATTACGGTAAAGTCTGGGGGAGGGCTAGGGTTTTTGCTAATGTTAAGATTAGGTTTAAGGCTAGAGTTATGCTGAGGGTTAAATTTAGGGTTAGAGCTAGGAACAATTTTAGGGCACATGAATAGATCAGGTTAGGACTAGGTATGTGGTTAGAAATTGTTACAGGTTTACGGATAGGTTAAATTTAGGTGTTGTGTTGTCGGTAGGGCTGGGGATTTATTTGGGTTTAAGGTTAGGGTATAGGATAGAGTTAGTCCTAGGATTGGGTTTCTGGTTAAATATGCGGAGATGTAGGACTGTTCTGAGGACAGGGTTAGGAGTATACTTACAATTAAGAATAGGTCTAGAGTTAATATTAACACTAGGTTAAAGTTAGGCCTAGAATAAGGGCTGAGGTTAGGGTTAGGGCTGGGGATAATGTTCAAACTTAACTAGGTTCAGGCTTTGGGTTTGGCGTAGGGGAGCTTATAAGGGTGGGATTAGATTTAGAGTTTGGGCAGGGTTAGAGCTAGGGTTTTGTCTAAGGTTCTGGTTAGGGCAAAGTTTAAACTTGACTAGGCTGTGGCTTATGGCATGGACTGTGACTAGAGTTATGGGAAGGGTTACATTTAGGTTTAATTTTATGGTTAATGCTACATAAGGATAACCCTACTCTTAGGGTCATGGTTAGTATTGGGTGCAGGTTTTAGGATTAGGGCTAGGTTGGGTCTAAGCCTAGCATTAGGTTAGGGCTAGATTTAATGGTAGGGCTATTAGAAGGGTAAATGGCATGGTAGGTTTAGATTCAGAATTAGGGAGAGTGTTAAGATAGTACTGCGGCTGGTATTAGAGTTAGCGCTATAGTATAAGAGTTATGACTAGGATTTGGCACAACTAGGGGTAGGTTTAGAACTGGCCTTAGGGTTAAAGGTAGGTATATGGCTAATGTTAGTGTTCATGTTTGGGTCAGGCCTTGCACAGGATTAAGTCTTGTCCAGGGTTAGAGTTGGTTTTAGAATTAGGTTTAAGATTATATTTAGGGTTAGGAATAGGGTTAGAGTTAAGTTATGGCACATGATAGAGTTAGGAATAATGTTATGGTTAGGATTAGGGTTAAAGCTATTGTTAGTGTTAGAATTAGGTTTAGGAGTAGGGTTAGGGTTAGAGTTTCATCTTCTGTAAGAGTCAGGGTTAGTCTTCTAATTAGCTTTATGGATATGGGAAGGGTTAGTGTTTGATTATGGTTAAGGTGAGGGTTTGGTTTAGGTTTATAAAGTTTGCCTTTGGTCTGGGTTCAGTTAGGACTAGGGGTTACGGTTAGGTCTTGGTGTAAAATTAGGTCTCAATGTTAGGAATAGGGTTAGCCTTATGACTAGGTTAAACATTCAGTTTTGACTAGATGTAGGTTTAATTTGGGGGTATAGGATATGGATTAAGGCTATAGGTAGAGTAAGTGTTGGGGTAATTTTAGGGTTAAATTTAATACTTGGGTAGGGTTAGAGTTGGCGTAGTGGTAGGCATAGGTTTAGGGTTTAGATGCATTAGTAGTAAGTTCTGCGTCAATGATAATGCTTAGGTGTCACACTGATGATTCCAGAAATCAAAGCACTTCCCCTTGGTGCTTATTTCACCTGGAGTGAGTCCAGATTTGAATTCTCTACCTCACTCGCGCGTCTTCTGCTGTCCCTGTCTGTTGTATGAGTCCAAATCTCTGTCTGCCTGCAGGCCATCTGATGACTCGCTTCCTGTGTCTGTCCATATGTATCCATACCAAGGAGCTTTACTCCCTTTTTTATTAAACAGCACAGAAAGCAACATGGGGGAAAGAATGAGAAATATTTTACAGAAATGTTTAACTGAGTTTTACAAGGAGTTACATCACTGACTGAGTCATATTAACAGGAATCCAGGCATGGACTTGTCTAAGAATTAGCTCCAACTTTACCCCAATTGACCCAGTAACAGTATTACAAATGTTATTGTTTATCAGACTATATCCACATATTGTCTTCAACACTTATGGATATTTGCTTTGTAATATTGCTTTCAGCCTATTTGCTGTTCCAGAAAATGGTTATCATCACACATGTACAAACACACACGCACAACTCGGGGTATGGAAAATTACATAACTTAAGATTACAGCTAGGCAATAGTTTAAGCTGTAAATGTTGACTATGTGGGAAATCCAAGCAAGCAAAGTCGGTTGTTACAATTTTCTCTCATAAGCAGGTTAGACAAACAGGCTGAGTACACAATAGGATAACAGTGCTCAGTGTTAAGTGATCTCAAGGTGTATTAACTCTGGCTGTGAGGTCCAGCAAAAGTTCCAGTCTGTTAAAATGTAAGAGATGGTTTTTATCATAATGCTTTGCCACAGTTCCTCCTTGTTTTATTAAAGAAGAAACATGTCACTGGATGTGGTCACTGGCAAACAAATGGTGTACCGTAGGGACAGCCAGAATCTGCACCACTTTGTCCGAGATGGTCCTTTTGAAAAGCTGACAAAGAGCCAGGTGTAGTGGAGCATGCCCTTGATCCTAGCACTTGGGAGGCAGAGGCAGGCAGGTCTCTGTGATGTCGAGGCCAGCCTGAGCATGATAGGACTGCATAGAAGAGACAGGCAGACAGAATGGCTATTCCTGTGAACAGCCACATGTTAAGATTTAATCCTGAAAACCAATTAGAAAGGTTGAGCCAGCTAATTATCAAACACCATTTGTCTCAGTTAGAGTTTCTATGGCCATGAAGAGACACATGACCACAGCCACTCTTACAAAGGAAAAACATTTAATTGGGGTGGATTACATTTTTAGAGGTTTAGTCCATTATCATCATGGTGAGACATGGTGGCATACAGACAGATATGGTGCAGGAGAAGGAGCTGAGGTCCCACATCTTGACCCATAAGCAACAAGAAGCGGTCTGAGACACTGGGCATACCTTGAGCATAGGCGACCTCAAAGCCCACCTCCACAGTGACACACTTCCTCCAACAAGGCCACACCTACTCCAACAAAGCTATAACTCCTAATAGTGCCACTCCTTATGAATTTATGGGGACCCACTACATTCAAACTACCACATTCCACTTCCTGATCCCTATAAGCTTGTAACAATATCATAAGGCAAAATACATTTAATTCAACTGCAAAAGTCCCATAGTCTATCACAGTCTCAACAATGTTTTAAAACCCAAAGTTCAAAGTCTCTCCTGATATTCATGCAATCTTTTAACTGTAAACCCCTATAAAATCAAAATAAAAAAGCAGATCATATACTTCCAACATATAATGGAACAGGATATATATTACCATTCCAGAACATAGGGAAGGGAGCAGAGTGAGGAGATACTGGACCAAAGCAAGACTGAAAACCAGCTGGGCAAAGTTCAAACTCTGCATCTCCAAGATGTCTGATGTCAAAATGCCCTTTAGATCTCCACCTCCTTTCAGCTTTGTTGACTGCAACAAACTTCTTTCTCTTGAGCTGGTTCCACTTCCTATTAGCAGCTTTCCTTGGCAGGGATTGTTAATCCCACTGATTGAGAATAAGACCACTACCACAGTTTAAAGCCAAATTTGAAGCAATTTTTTTTTTTTTTTGGTTTTGGTCTTGGTTTTTCAAGATAGGGTTTTTCCATGGAGTTTGGTGCTTGTCCTGAATCTTACTCTGTAGACCAGGCTGGCCTCGAACTCACAGAGATCTCTAGAGTGCTAGGATTAAGGGCATGTGCCACCAAAACAGCTTGAAGTAAGCGTTAATTAAATACTGCCCAGGTGGATAGACTCTGGCCAGGTCCATACCCAGGTTCCTGGTAAATGGGCCAGAATCACAGTTTGCATCAGCTTAAGAAGGAAAACCCATAATTCATTGCATTTCCCATCAGGTCCAATCAGGGACAAGCAGACATCCTGATGTACCTCCAGCCTGTGACCCTCTACCCACATGTGATCAAGCACATCCGGTGCAGATGGATCGAATGAACTTGTTTAGGGGAATGAAAACATGTGGCTTGTTATCTCCCATAAACAATAGCTTCCAGCATTTCAGGAACTATCTGTCCTTAGGCAAGGGGCTTGCAGATCAGAGACATTTTTGTTTCATGGATCTCTTAGGCATAGTAATTAAAACTTATGTAACTTTGTCTCTCACAGTATCCCACAACTCTGGCATCTCTAACATCTTGGGGTCTCCAAAGCAATCCAGTGTTGCTAGAGTTTTCCTGCCTGGCCCACAGTCAGGATAAATCTCTCTCACCTGCCAGTCCCACAGCTGCTCAGACCCAACCAAGTAAACACAGAGACTTATATTGCTAACAAACTGTATGGCCGTGGCAGGCTTCTTGCTGACTGTCCTTATATCTTAAATTAATCAATTTCTATAAATCTATACCTTGCCACATGGCTTGTGGCTTACCGGCATCTTTACATGCTGCTTGTCCTGGCGGCGGCTGGCTGGCAGTCAGTGACTCCTTCTGCCTTCCTGTTCTTTTATCCTGTTAGTCCCGCCTGTACTTCCTGCCTAGCCACTGGCCAATCAGTGTTTTATTAGCAACACATTTGCCATACAGAACATCCCACAGCAATCCAGGCTTCTCCTTCAGGGTTTCACACAATGGCCTCTCTGGGCCTCCATTCATGGATACTCCTGACACATGCCTGGCCTCAGCAGCTTTCCTTAGTTGCTCCTTGACTCTAAAGCCAGAACCACATGGCCAAGGCTGCCAAGTTCTGCTATTTGCTCAGGCAGGAACATAGTTCCCTCTGTCAATTACATCTTCACTAGCTTTCTGTTTTCCATGGTTTTCTTCACTGCCTAAACTTGGCTGTCCTGAAACTGGATCTGTAGATCAGGCTGGCCTCAAACTCAGAGGTCTGCCTGCCTCTGCTTTTGGAATGTTAGTATTAAAGGCGTGTACCACCACACCCAGCTCTAAGCTTTTCTTTAATTACTTTTCACAAGTTGGAAACTTAGCTGGTTGGGATCTTGCCCTGAGATCATCACTCCCTTTCTTTTTTTTCTTTTTCTTTCTTTCTTTCTTTCTTTCTTTCTTTCTTTCTTTCTTTTTTTTTTTTTTTCAAGACAGGGTTTCTCTGTGTAGTGTTGGTGCCTGTCCTGGATCTTGCTCTATAGACCAGGCTGGCCTCGAACTCACAGAGATCCACCTGGCTCTGCCTCCAGAGTGCTGGGATTAAAGGCGTGTGCCACCTCTGGGTGGCCCTTATTCCATTCCTTAATCTGTTTATCTTCCTGAATGCAGGACTTAGCTCCATTCTACTTCCTGGTGCTCCTTTTCTCTTCAAATTGTTCATTTTGTATTTTTCCTTGTTCAGCTTGCTCCTTTTCATTATAAATCTTCATTAGAGTTAGCACTATAATCACATGACAGAGTCTATACTAGACTGTTTTGAGGTTTCCTCTGCCAATAGAATTAATACAAAACTCTTTACTTCAGCCTTGGGGAGATTTTTCAGACAAGGACAAAAAGCAGCCACCTTCCTCGCCAAAATATCACAAGAATGATCTCTAGGCAACATACTAAAATTCTTCTCCTCTGAAACCTCTTTAGCCAGGCCCCCACAGTTCATCAAATCACACTCAGCACCACTGTCTTCCATGCTCCTACTAGTATGGACCATTAAGCAGTGCTTAAAGCATTCCACTGCTTTCCTAACCCAAAGTACCAAAGTCCAAATTCCTCCAAACAAAAGCATAGTCAGGCCTATCACAACAATACTTCACTCCTGGTAGCAACTTCTGTCTTAGCCAGGATTTCTATTGCTGTGAAGAGACACCATGACCACAGCAACTCTTATAATGGAAAAAAAACATTTAACTAGGGTGGGTTACATTTTCAGAGGTTTAGTCCATTATCATCATAGTGAAACATGGTGGCGTGCAGGTAGATATAGTGCTGGAGAAGGAGCTGAGAGTCCTACATCTTGACCTGCAGGCAACAGGAAGTGGTCTGAGACACTGGGTGTCTCAGAGCATAGGAGACCTCAAAGCTTGCCCTCAAAGTGACACACTTCCTCCAACAAGGCCACACCTACTCCAACAAGGCCATATATCTTTTTTTTCTTTTCTTTTTTCTTTTTTTTTTGGGGGGGGGGGTTTCGAGGCAGGGTTTCTCTGTGTAGCTTTGTACCTTTCCTGGAACTCACTCTGTAGCCCAGGCTGACTTTGATGTCACAGAGATCCACCTGGCTCTGCCTCCTGAGTGCTGGGATTGAAGGCCTGCTCTACCACCACCACCGCCACCACCACCACCACCACCACCACCACCACCACCACTACCACCACCACTACTACCACCACCACCACCACCACCACCACCACCACCACCACCACCACCAGCTAAGGCCATATATGTTAATAGTGCCACTCCCAGTGAGCTTATGGGAGCCAATTAGATTCAAACTATCAAACCATTTAAAAGTGTTTATTTTGAAAATAGGAATTTATAGTTGCTGTAGTATAGGAGGCACAGAGGTTCTTACGTTCACAGATAAGCACTTGGGAACCTGGAATGTTAACCCATGGGGTTGTCCTTCAAAGGAAGGGATGCGTAACCTGTTATCCACCCAGAAGGCTTGGAGCAAATGTGGTTAATAAACTGGTGAATTTTGCACCAGTCTATTATGTGAAGTGGAGACCACACTGGATCCTCCCCCATACCTTTATTGTAAGCTTGTTTTTGTAGGTTAATCTATAGAACCCATCTTTATGGAAGGTGTCATATGTACTTTACAAGGAGTTTTGATGTAGTCACATCTGATCTTTATTTAGCTTACTTTGTGCTTTGTTGTGCACATGGGATTGAGTTGATTGTGACCAGGAAAGTTTTGACCAAATTGTGCTGTACTTAAATATGCCTGAAATAAACTACTCAGGGTCAGACTCCCTGTGTTTGAACCAACACTGACTCCTTAGAGAATCATTACTCTGTTGGCCATGGGGGTTGCATAGACCCCTCTGTGGCTTAAGTTTTCCTGCCTGGCCCACAGTCAGGATAAATCTCTTTCACCTGCCAGTCCCACAGCCGCTCAGACCCAACCAAGGAAACACAGAGACTTCTATTGCTTATAAACTGTATGGCCATGGCAGGCTTCTTGCTAACTGTCCTTATATCTTAAGTTATCCATTTCCATAAATCTATACCTTGCCACATGGCTCGTGGCTTACCGGCACCTTTACATGCTGCTTGTCCTGGCGGTTGCTGGCTGGCAGGCTGGCAGGCAGTGACTCCTTCTGCCTTCCTGCTCTTTTAATTCTCTCTGTTAATCCCGCCTACTTCCTGCCTAGCCACTGGCCAATCAGTGCTTTATTAGCAACACATTTGCCATACAGAACATCCCACAGTACCCCTCACACACAGTAGTTTGAAGAGATGGCGTTAAGCTACTGCTGCCATGGCAGTGATGACTGTGGCAGCCATGATAGTCGCAATAGTGATTCCAATGCATTTTTGTACACATACTCAAGAGCACAATTGAGTTGTGTTTAAAGCATGCCCTCCATGCCACTGCTGAATCATATTAACAGGAATCCAGGCATGGACTTCTTGTCTACGAATTAAAGCAGGAGATAGAATTACAGTAATTAGAGGAAGAATTACAATAATAAGAGGAAATGTGCCAAGTGGGTTGAGAATAAAAAGTGACATGGGGCTGAAATTCAGAAAAAAATTCCTCTTTTGTACCATGTTGTTTCTATGATGCCGAGTCATCATAGTACAGCTTTATCAGCCCTGTTGGAATCTAGGGGAAGCCTGTTGCTGAAAGCTCAGATGTGGAGCCTAAGCTCCAAGTTATGAGGGAACTAGACCCAGACATTGGGTAGACCCTTGAGGAAGATTAGACAAAACCATGAGTTTTTGCTAAAACTTCTTGCTCCTTGTGATATTTTTCTTTTTATAAGTTGCCAAAAGAGAAAGTTTAAAGAAACATTTTTTTTTAAGTTTTAAAGTAAAAATTGCCTAGGCAAATTGCTCCTAAACAGTCATGCTTTCTTATACGTTTAACTGTTTTGTTTGTTTGTTCGCTTGTTTGTTTGTTTGCTTGTTTGTTTTTTGAGACAGGGTTTCTCTGTGTATCCCTGACTGTCTTGGAACTCACTTTGCAGAGCAGGCTGGCTTCAAACTCACAGAGATCCACCGCCTGCCTCTGCCTCCCAAGTGCTGGGATTAAAGGCCTGCACCACAACACCCAGCTATGTGTTTGACTTACATGTGTTTGAGTGATAAATGAACTTGCTCAATGTAATAGTGAACTTGAATAATAATGTTGAGTAATAAACGACTTGCTCTTGGGGGTTATGGGGAATGCCATGAGAGACATGAATTTCCTAAAGTTGACAAAAAAGAAAAAGATAAAAGTTTTATCTTTACATTAGCAAGACAATTGTCTGTTTTATGAAAAGTTATCGATACAACATTAACAAATTTAAAATGTCCAAAGGAGACATTTATTTTTAAAATATTAATATTATCTATAATAATATTAACTTGTTTTTGTAATGCTTTAGTAGCCATTACTTATAACTGTTACCAAGAGTCAACTAACAACTTATTATAAGTATATTGAATTGTCACCATATAGGGGGGTTGTGATTGGGTTTTCTCTGCCAGTTAAAGAATTAAAAGGCAGGAAAAATCTTGAATGCAAGAGGTAGCAGCAGAGGGTAACCTCTGCTCGGCAAACAGCAGCAGATAGAATCAATTGGTAAAGTGAGGCTTTTATTAGGGGTGAGGAAATACACACAACAAAGCACAGAGAGAAAGATCCTCTGCAAAGTTGATGGAGCACCCAGGAAGCTGAAGCCCAGTCTCTCTTTGAGAACTGGGGGTTTGCAGAATCTTTGAGGGGGGTCATCCTCCCCTAATTTAGGATTCGTCAGTTTGAACAAAGACAGGAAGGCTGACAGGTCCACAAAGTTTGTGATAAACACAGGGTGTAGCCTTGAACTTGTCCAACAGGTCCAGAGGCAGGGAGCCTCCTGGTGGGAGAAAAAGCCCACAAGGCCTGTTTGAAGCTGCCAAGCTTTTGTCTCAGCTCAGGAGGGTGAGGAAGAAGCCAGACATCTTGGAAGTTCACCACCTTTATTATCTAGTCATGGCTCCTGTTCTTACTGTCTGCCTATCAGGGAATCCAACTCTTAGTTCCACACTGCCTCCTCTCAGAGGTCAACCTAACTGTTGGTAGAGGCTTGGGAATATAGCCCCTGCTAATTTCTTCCAAGCTAACAAAAGGGATGATGTTGAAGGTGCTATTTATTAAGCGGCACAATGTTATTCATTAAGCAGCACTGTTTTCCATTCAAGAAAAGCCACAAGGTACAACAAAACTCACTGTAAGAGTTTATTAAGGGGAGGGAATAGGAAAGATGTGCATAGGCCTATGGAATGACTGTGCAGGAAGAGAGGGGAGGAATACGTGGAACCCACTTTTATAGGTTCCCCCTGCACATGTGCATATGGGTTTACATAGCTATGCCACACATGAGCATAGATTACGTGATCACGCTACACGCAAATTACATGGTCATGCAGCGCATGGATTATGTAGGACATATGATCCTGGGATGACTAAGCATCTTGCCAGAGCACACATGGCCATGTAGCTGAGAGAGTGGCTAGGAATTCTAATAGAAGGAGCAGCCATTAGAGCTCCTCAGAAGAGGGTTGATGTTTCGGGACACTTGATTGTGCTGTGAAACCCGAGACTGTGTTTATAAAATCAGCCTTGAACCAGGGAGTGGAGCCAGAAACTAGTTGACAGGAACTAGCTATAGAGTATGGAGGAGCCAGGAAGATGGATAGAGAGATGCACAGGAAGGAGGAGGGAGGGATTTGGAGATTTGAGGTCTTTTTGGTTTGGGATAGCTGGAGAGACACTCTCTTGCTGGGTCTCTGGCCAAAAAGAAAAGTCAGCTGGTTGTTTCTCGGTCTCTCTGAGCTAGCAGGTTTTCACCCCAACATCTGACTCCTGAGTCTTTATTGGTAAATAGAACAAAAGAGAGATAGTGAAAAGTTACATTTGGCGGCAGCAGCAGAGCCACTGCAGCTGAACCCGAAGTCCAGCCTGGTGGCAGAGTGGGCCAGGGGTGGGGTAGTGGGTGATGGGAGGGGGGGGGGGGGGGAGACGACGACACGGACGGACGGATGGACTGATTGTGGAGCTGCAGGGCTGCAGACAGTAATTAAAATATCAGTAGATTCAGGTGCAGCCCATAAGATGACAGAAAAACAACAGGTTGATGTAATAGACCACAATAAAACTTAACAGATGGCAAAGATCCAGAACATAAAACATTCATTTGAAGCTGGGCAGTGGTGGCGCACGCCTCTAATCCCAGC
This sequence comes from Peromyscus attwateri, assembly GCA_902168425.1. Lineage (NCBI taxonomy): Eukaryota > Metazoa > Chordata > Mammalia > Rodentia > Cricetidae > Peromyscus > Peromyscus attwateri. The sequence goes on along the minus strand of CABHPP010000358.1, from coordinate 30,932 downwards.
ACTCAGGAGGCAGAGACAGGCAGATCTCTGTGAGTTCCAGGCCAGCCTGGGCTACAGAATGAGTTCCAGGACAGGCTCCAAAGCTACACAGAGAAACCCTGTGTCAAAAAACAAACAAAACAAAAAACCCAAAAGACAAAACAGAAAAGCCATTCATTTGAGGACAATGTGCATCCTTGGAACACGCTATGCAAGTGGGGTAGCATCTGTAACATCATGTAACATAAAACATAACTCATCCTCACGTAGATGGACTAACTTTAAAAGAAAGACTAGAGGAGCCCAAGGTCCCTCTGAAGCCCAAGTGACCTCAGAGGACTGGATTCTCAAATGGCCCTAGCAGTACAAAAACAAAAACTAATTTTGACTGCCTACATGGTCTTAAATACTCACTAGAAAAGTATAACCAGGATTAAGATGGTCAGTAAATTTCTTCAACAATCCAAGGTGTCCTGTCTACTTTCATGTCAGTTTGACACAAGCTAGAGTCATCAGAGAGGAGGAAGCCTCAATTGAGAAAATGCCTCCATAAGATTGGGTTGTAGGCAAGCCTGTAGGGCATTTTCTTAATTAGTGATTGATGTGAGAGGGCTCATCCCATTGTGGGTGGGGCCATCCCTAGGCTGGTGGCCCTGGCTTCTATAAGACAGCAGACTGAGGAAGCCACGATGAACAAGCTCTGCATCAGCTCCTGTCTCCGGCTCCCTGCTCTGACTTCCTGTCCTGACTTCCTTCTATGATGAACAGTGATATGGACATGTAAGCCAAACTCTTCTCTTCCCAACCTGCTCTTTTGGTCAGGGTGTTTTGTCACAGCAAAAGAAACCCTAACTAAGACAGATGGTGTTATCTATCACACTGAACACTTGGGCATTTGGGGAACCTGGATTCATTTATCTAGTATTGCTTCCAGCATTCAGAAGAAACAGCATGCAAATATGCTGAACCTCTGCCACACTGACCCATTAACATGAAGATCTTAAACCGGGCTCTTGGCTCATGACTGTAATTCAAAGCACTCCGAAAGTTGAAGAAAGGATTGCCAACCATTTGGGACCAGCCTGACCTGTCCAATGTGATTCCAGCAAAAGCTACAGAGCAAGACCCTGTCTAAGAAACAAACAAACAAAACAACAACAAAAAGAAACAATAAACTGTCTTTACATCTCTGTTCAGCCCAGGAAACTTCTAGAGTCAAGCTGTTGAATATGGGGCAGGTCACATCAGGCAAGAAGGTGTGGCTCACACCATTCCTTTTATTTGACAGTTGTATTTAGTTATGTGTGGCGAGCCGGCATGTGCAACTTTTTGACATAGCGACATGACACTAATAACCACATATTCAAGTTAAAGAAAGAAAGAAAGAAAGAAAGAAAGAAAGAAAGAAAGAAAGAAAGAAAGAAAGAAAGAAGGAAAAGAAGGAAGAAAGGAAGGAAGAGAGAGGTGGCAAGCCGGCATGTGCAACTTTTTGACATAGCGACATGACACTAATAACCACATATTCAAGTTAAAGAAAGAAAGAAAGAAAGAAAGAAAGAAAGAAAGAAAGAAAGAAAAGCAAGCAAGCTCAAGTTACTCTCACCCCAAAGTGGGTAAGAGAGTTTATTCTGAAACCAAATATGAGTGACTGTGGCCTGGGAACACAGACATAGACTACCCCAAATTCCATATTCCAACAAGCTTTGATGAAGTTTATACATTAATACAACGAAGAAAGTCATAAATCCAGGCACCTTTCAAATACGTTGGCGAAAACATTAAGTAGGTGGGTTAAAGCAAAAAGGGAATCTTTGATAGTTCTGAGATGCTGGCAACACTCTTAGCTTTTTGGTTGGTTGCAAAATCAGTGCTCTGTACATTCCAAATGACTTCCACCACGGTCACAAAGCTGTAAGGACAGGAACAGAAGAGGACACGAAATGGCTATTAAAAGATCTAAAGATGGCACTGAATAATCTGTCATTAGACTCTGGACCTGCAACATTCTAACCTCTCCACAGTCATTGAAATTCCAATCAGTTATTCAGTCTTGCAGCAGTATCAGCTGATGGTGCAAGTTCTTCCTGAGAAATTTTGTTCACAGGTTGCACTCACAGCTATCCCGGACCATATGCCGCCGCAGAGTAGACACGATAACGCTACCCGGTTCTTCATCATAATCTGTTTAAAATATCTAAGGGCAATTTCAGTTCTAAGCCTGGGGCTTGTTGGGTCCGCTCTTCTTAATTAAATGCCTTTTCATTGCCTCCTGTGACAGCACCTGGCAGCTCTTGCTTATTCATTGGCCCCTTGGTGAGGTGGGCTTGCTTACTGATTGGTTCTTGAGACCTGTTAGTTGCCTGCTCACTGATTGGTGCTCCATTGAGGTGGGCGGTTCCAGGAGATGCCCATTTTGGAGGCAAGAAGTTACGGAAGTAGGACTGCCTGGCTAGTTCCGGAGAAGTTTGGGAGTCGGGCATCTGCGCTTAGGTCACAGCTCTGGCTTCTGAAAATGCAGCGAGCCGGGAGAAGCCGGTTGCCAGGGCGACCCCGCAGGCCACTTGGGACTGCCAGGAGAGGTGAGCGGAGAGCGCGCTAAGACCAAGAGCTCTCTGGGGACCCGCAGCTGGTGCTGTGGCTCAGCAGCTTTAGCCCAGCTCTGTTCTGCTTTGGGGACAGCTGCCTGGGTAAACTGCAGATCATGGGAATGGCCTCTGGTCATGCAAAACCCAAACGAAGAGGTGCTGTGCGTTGAGCTGTTGCTGCTCCGCCGCCTCGGACCAGGGCTTCTGCGTGCCTCCGAGCCACTAAGAGCTGCAGGAGGGTGCGAGAGGCGAGTCCGTGCCGCTGGCCTCCTGGGGACACAGAAGTGGTGCTGGGGAAGAACAAGACTCCCCAACAAAGTTAGCTCCCTGTCATGACTGTGGGCGGGCCTTGGCACATGGACACAGTAATCCTTAGCTGAGGATATTTTTCTTGCTAATTCTTGTAGTGTATTTGTCTCCTTCAATACATTTGCTCTCTTATCATCAACTTACCTAATGACAGACAAACCGGTGGCATTTAGTGCTTGAAATAAAGTTGATCTTGCAGCTGAATTAATTTTCATTTCACTTGAGTTTATTTTGTCTGAGATATCCTTGGTATTTTTAACTTTTGACCCAAATGTACTTATGAACTACATCACTTCTAAAAAAACATTTTTTTATTAATCACTATTTATTACTAGTATTATGATATTAATATTAATCACTAGTAGTATGATTTCAGCTGAATTCTCTGCAAATATAAGTACTTAGCAGAGGCACTGATAATCATGTAAAATGGCCTGATCATTTTGGTATAAATAATTGCCCTATCTCGAGTTTAGAACAGTTTTGGTTAGTGATTCTCAACCCGTGGGTAGTGTGATCTCCTATGACCCTTTCATGAGGTTTGCCCAAGACTATTTACACAGGAAAACACAGATATTTACATTACGATTCATAACAGTAGCAAAATTACAGTTATGATGTAGCAATGAAAATAATTTTATGGTGGGGTTCACCACATGAGGAACTGTATTAAAGGGTCACAGCATTAGGAAGGTTGAGAACCACTGGTCTAGGTTATTATATTCTTGGAGGTGTGGCTCAGTACATGGCCTATCCTGACCTTTGGTATTTGTTTTAATCTATTGACTGCCTTTTCTGTGTTTTAGAATAACAGTTTGATCTTTTCCACGGCTGTCTTCACACACTGTGGCAGCTTCCATGCATACGGCACCCACCGCCAATTATTAGCACTAACTGGCATGTGTAGCTCGCCTTTATGTGGAGCCCACCCTTGCATGGTGGCATGATCCAGACAGCAACATAAAAGGTGGCCAGAAATACTTCACGCTGTTCCTTTCCTCCAGGGGAAATCATTCATAGTCTAGTTTCTAACACAGGTTGGGTAAATGGCATGGCCAAATGATTAAAGGCACAGACTACCAAGCAGATAGCCTGATCGAATCCTGTCCCTTGCCTGTAGACTGACAAGCCGTTTGTCTTCTGTACCTCAGTTAACTCAGATCATAAATGGTGCATCTGGGTTGGGGATTTAGCTCAGTGGTAGAGCACTTGCCTAGCAAGCACAAGGTCCTGGGTTCGGTCCTCAGCTTCCCCCCCCCCCAAAAAAAAGTGTTGAGCCTTGTTCTTAGGAGGTTTGCACGATCATTTATGAAATGTTAGATATAAAACAGCTATTAGACAGAGTGGTCACTTTCAGAAGTAATGCAAGTAGAGATGGTGTTCCCAGGACACATGGCTCCTCCTGCATCACCCATGCCACTGGCCCTCAGCATTGGTTCTCAAAACTGTGTGTCTGCTTCCTCTTGAGCTGTGGCGTAATACTACATGTCTTCTGCAATGAAGGAAGAGGCGTATTCTTTCTCCTCTTCTATATTCCCTACCCTGTCTAGCTCATGCATGGTTTCTGGAATTTCATACTGACCTCCACACAGCCTGCATTCTTTGCTGTTTGCCGCCCTTCAGGGGGTGGGTAGTTTTATGGGCTCCTACTTTTCTCTCCCCTCATAATAGCTTTTACCATTTATACCCCCAGTCAGAACTCCCCAATAGTAGTCTGCAGGGAGTGTCCTAGTAGAGCATCCACCCCCAAGAATGCTTTCCCACAGGGGCAAGATGCACACATTATAGTCCTAAGGAGCATAATTACCTAGCCACAGAGTGAGTTTTCTCCCCATACCTGTCCACCACTACCCATTGACCTGATGCTTTGGGGAGGGGGTACCATAACTCAATATACATTCCACTCCAGTATCCACTAGGGTCCAAGTATTCTGCCTGCTGGTGCTCAACCAGTAAGTCCTCACTCGTGGGCCACCTTGGCCACCCTAACAAAGGAAAGGCTGGGAATGCTCTCGTCCTGAGACACTTTCCTGTGGATCAGAAGGAGTGGTGGGAATCTCCTGTACCTCCTGATCATTGATTCTGCTTACTCCAGGGGTGAATGGCCTGGCCTTAAGACCTTCCATAGATAGGCTCACCCACCAGCATTGAGCTGCCCATCCATTTTGTCTGTAGAGACTTCTTTGCAGTGTCCGGCACATCTGTGTTCAGTAGACATGCAGAGACCCTCCTGCCTACCTCTTTCCTCTCACTTGTTCCTTTTTCCATATGTAACCCTGGTTTACCTGCCAGTCTAAGTCATTTAGATAGACCTCCCCAGCTCCATGCAGGTAACACCCTCCCATGGGCTCAGCACTCCATACCAGTCTCATGATTCTTGCTGAATCAGTTTCTTTCTTAGTTCTGTAAACATGGTCCAGTCTGGGTCTAGGAACTGGACATCAAACACTGCTTCCCACATCCTCAGTTCCCTTAGTAGGGCCTACCATGCTTTCCAGCCCCTAATATTCACAGGGACCGCAGCTGCTGATAACCAGGTGTCCCTAATGGTTTCTATGAGCCAAACCATCAAGGACTGATTCTGCTCATACTGCCTTCAGTTGTGAAGCCTTGGTCTGGAGGAGGGATAGGTGCTATACTGCTCAGCTTCTCTGCTTCTATAGCATTCAGAATCATCCACCTGTCCCAGCTTCACAGGCTCATGGGGGGCAAGGCTCCTTCATTGCTTGTTTGAGACTTCCCCAGCTCCAACAGCACTGACGTTCAGTATTCTCCAGCTATCAAAGTCCTCGGCACCAGACCATGGTTAAGACTTCTATCAGCAGGCTGGATAGCAGACTTTTTTTTTTTTTTTTTTTTTTTTTTTTGGTTTTTCGAGACAGGGTTTCTCTGTGTAGCTTTGCGCCTTTCCTGGAACTCACTTGTTAGCCCAGGCTGGCCTTGAACTCACAGAGATCCGCCTGGCTCTGCCTCCCGAGTGCTGGGATTAAAGGCGTGTGCCACCACCGCCCGGCTGACTTTTCTTTTTTCTGTATCACAGGTCTAACCCAAGGGGTGTCTGAGGTCCCTTCTAGGTCACTTCCTTCCTCATCTCTACCAGATTCCTTTCAGGAGTTTCAGGCTTGGGGGTTCCAGAATGGGACCCCTGGTCTAATCTGGGCCCTCTTCTTTGGGCCCTTAGCAAAAAGAAAGAAATAAAGGAGAAGAAAAATGGCCGACCAACACCTCAATTTCCCCTTTCATTTTATCCACTTTACTCTCTCAGTCGGAGGCCACTGCAGAAGCTCCCAACCTCATTCCCTTTCTTGCTGTGATTCTCCCATTATCCCTGCAGTTTCCCTCCGGACTGCCCCCTTGACCTCAGATTGCTTGTTACCCATAGTGGTTGCCAGGTTGCCTCTGCTGTTACTCACTAAAAACTCCACCCCTGATGTGCTACTCAGGGCTTGTAATGTCTCCCCTCTAGACATCTGGCAATTCTCAAAACATGTCCAGACTTCCAGACAAACCCCACTCGTGTGAGCTGGATGAGAATAACCCCCATAGGTAAATATATTTGAATCCTTGTTCAACAGTTGGTGGTACTGTTTGGGAAGAACTAGGAGGTGTGAACTTGTTGGAGTGTCACTGGGGGTGGTCTTTGAGGTTTCAAAAGCCCACATCATTCCCAGTTCGTTCTCTCTTTCTTTCTTCCCTTCTCTTCTCTCCTCTCCTCTCCTCTCCTCTCCTCTCCTCTCCTC
>CABHPP010000358.1:0-24219 GCA_902168425.1 Peromyscus attwateri | reverse complement strand
TCTCTCTCTCTCTCTCTCTCTCTCTCTCTCTCTCTCTCTCTCTCCCCACCCCCTTCTGTTTGTGGATCAGGATGGAAGCACTTAGCCTCTGTTTCAGCACCATGCCTGCCTACCTGGTGCCGTGCTCCTTACCACGATGGCCGTGCACTCTACTACCCTCTGGAATAGTGAGACCCAAATTAAATGTTTTCCTTATAAGTTGCCTTGGTCATGGTGTCTCTTCACAGCAACAGACAAGTAATGAAGACACTACTCATCAAGTAGGTGAAGACAGATATCCTGGGATTACCAACAGTTCCTGATGGAAGGACAAAGGGAACATTAGTTCTGTGTCATTTCTCAAGGACAGACTTGGCAAGGTCTGGGGTGGGGCTGGTCCAGGTCTTTGAAGGAGTCAAGGTTGTAGTTTCTGGGAACCTGACTCTTCCCCCTGGGCTGTGGTTATCAGTCCTAAGACAGTGTCTGGGATATCCTGTGTTTGCTTTACTAACATTGCTTAATTAGCTTTCTGCTGACTCTATAAGACCTATACTTCTTCTTCCTTTTTTTTTTTTTCCAGAGCTAAGGACCGAACCCAGGACCAAGCGCTTGCTAGGCAAGAACTCTACCACTGAGCTAAATCCCCAACCCTAATGCTGTACTTCTTAATAAACTTGCTTGGCATAAGCCATCAGCTTATGCAAGATCTCCTGGTCCCAGCTTTTCTGTCCTCTTTTCTCATCCCCATCCTCTCCCTCTGGAATCTGTCACTGAAGAACGACCTGCTGGTCCAGGTCATCAAGTGTTGCTAAAATTCCTCATGTAGGGGACATGGAAGCAATGTCTACCCCTTCTCCGAAGTCCCAATCACAAACCAAGGCACCATTCCACCAAAGTACACTCTGGAGGATCAATGAGTTTATTGGGCTGCCTTACAGAGCATGGGTGGGAGGTGACTCACAGGGGTGTGGGTGTTCTTCCCCCAACATTTGAAAAGCCCTTACCTGTAAGGATGGGGGCTTCCCCTCAGCCTCATGGATGGAGAGTGCTCCCTTAGTCCTCCTGTGCCTGTATATTCTAGCCCTTCCCAAAGGCCACTTGCAAGGAAGGCAGAGTTACATACAGCTGGTGGTAGACAGCTGGATAGTCTGGCAAGGAGCTCCAGACCCTTCCCACCTCTCCACGAGGGGAAGTAAACAGTGAAAGAACCCAGCTGGAATAATCCTTTTGCAAGTGTGTAGCTGAGCTCCCCCAAACTGAGGTTGCTTGGCTCAGAGGACATCAACAATACCACCCTTACCATGTATTCATACATATCATACGATGCTAAGGCTTGCCCATCCTCACAATGGGGGCTGAGTTGGTGTGAGGGTCTTATTCTCTCTCAGTGCCACCTCTGCATCCCCAGGAAGACATCGCAAGGGCAAGCCCCTGGCACCCACCTGCAGCTCTCAGCATTGGGGAGAGCATCCAAAGTCTGGTCCACCGCTAGCAGCAGCAACAACTCCACCCACAGCTCCTCCTAGTACGGGTTGAGTGGGGGCCAGAGGGAGGCCCCTCCCTCCACGCACCCACGCAGAGCTTCTGAAAGCAGAGGAACCCAGCACCATAAAAATGCCTAAGTGACAGCACCAGCAGGGGACTTTGGGGCCACAGGATTGAAGAAGAGTGTGCACACAGCCTGCTCTCCTTGGGACTCTAGGGGTCATGCCACACTGCCCACAGCCCTTGCTCCTAGCTGCCTCCCAATTATCTTAAGACAGGATGCTGACTGGCCAAGCCATCCTTGCTTCGCTCCTTATTCCCCTCTACCAATGGGCATCTCCCGAACCACCCAATCTCAACAGAACACTAATCAGTGAACAAGAGACCACCCATACCCCAAAAGGGCCAAAGAGTGAGCAAGAGTCCTCAGCCAACAAGATATCAGTGCGACTGCCATGTGATGTAAGGGGAAGGCCCTAACTCCAGCCAAACCAGCAAGCTCGTGGTTCACAACTGAAATTGCTTTGAGATATTTTAAACAGGTCATCTGTGATGTACACCTTTAATCTCAGCATTCTAGAGGCAGAGGTGTGAAGATCTCTATGAGTTCAAGGAAAGCCTGGTCCACATAGGGAACTCCAGGACAACCAGGACTACATAGATAGACCCTGTCTCAAACAAACAAACAAAAACAGGTTATGAGGAAGGGAAGGGTAGCATCACTGTGTTTAAGGTGGGACTGCAGATCTACATACCCCCACTGCCTGTTGGATGCAACTCTGCCTTAACTGCATGTGATATCTGGGAGGGGCCAGAAGATATAGGCTGGAGTAGGGGGTCTATTTAGGTGGCTACTGGGAACTCCTCATGCCTGATGGGTAAAGGCTTTCCAGGTGAGGCCTTTTGGGGAGGAGCACCCACACCCCCTAAGTAGCCCCATGCCTACGCTCTCTGTAAGGAAGCCCAATAGACTCATTGGCTCCCCAAACTGAACTTTGGTGGAATGGTGTCTTCGTTTATCACTGGGACCTTAGATGTTATTTATATCTCCACCTGGGAAGGAATTTTAGCAACTCAAGTAAGAGACTGAATTGTGATTAACAATTTGAATTCCACCTCATGAATAACTAAGCCAAAACCACTCACCTAAACGGTTCCTAGATTGAAGCTACTCAGAATGTGAAGTGAAACACCTTGGTTGTTTTGAGGCATTACGTTTAGTATGATCTGCTAGATGTCAGTGGATAACTAAATGTTGTACATATTACCTGTGATCAGAGGAATTATTTTGCAAAAATGCACTCATGACCATAAAATTTACTGCTCTTCTAATGAATGAGAAGCAGCCATGATAAAAATAATGGCCCGTTGAGGGCTGTAATAAAGACAGAGCTGACAGTTTGCAAATTTGAGGTACTACCCTATAGCATAATTAACTCCTTACAGCCTCAACCTCCCTAATCCTTTAATGCAGTTCCTCATGTTGTGGTGACCCCTCCCACCATAAAATTATTTCCATTGCTATTTTATAACTGTAATTTTGCTAGTGTTATGAATTATAAATATTTGCTATGCAGGATATCTGATATGTGACCCTGTGAAAGGGCCATTGGACCCCCAGATGGGTCGTGACCTACAGGTTGAGAACCACTGCCCTTAAGCAAGCATTTCTCCCAAAACCAGAATCCATAGTTGCAAGAATAAGCAGAAGAGAGATAAAAGTGCCCAGTTTGGGTATTATGTAGGCTATCTTATTTCAGAATTGAAATTTGGTACATTTTAGACTTCTCCAAAAGCAATAAAACTGCTTCAAACAAAATAGTCCTTCTGGTACTTGAATTTATATAAAATACTTTAAAATTAAAATCTAGTAGTTAACACATTTACTGTTTATTTTAAATAAGATATAATTTATTGTAATTAAAAGCTTTAAATATGTCCCCAGGATACCTAGTTTGTCACTTGTTGTGGCTTCCACATTCAGTTTTTATAGAGGCATGTAGAATACTGTGTTCCTGTACACTGAAAATGTAATTTTTGAAGAAAAAATCTAGGTATGGTTTATTAAGACCAAAGAACTTTCCACTTATTTTAAATATCAAAATAACACAAAGAACAAGTTCAGTATGCCAGACACCTCCTATTCTTCACAAATAATTGAATTTTTTATATAAAAATATTTATACTTAAGAAACATAAATCAAATATCTATTAAACTCAAGGTATTTTCTGTACAATAAACAATAATAGATTTTGAAATTTTACATTTTCTTTTGTAATTGCTTTTACAACTGTCCTTAATTAAAAACAAAAATTCTCATCTGAGACAGAAAACAAATCAAAACACATTTCTATTTTAATGTATGCCATCATTCTTAAACAGAACAGTTTTGGTGCAATATTTAACAGCTAAATTTCCTGCTTGTGTCATGTTTTGGCAGTCACACACATCTTCTATAACGCTGTCTTGCTTTCGAGGAGAGAAATTTGATTGTCAGGAGAAATCGGATTTTATAATTGCACTTTAGTACATTATCCAACTTTATGCATCAGGAATATCAGACAGAGGCCCCATGACAATGAGATGTGTACATTCATTTATGAGACTGAAATTACTTTTCTTTACCTAAGGATCTGAGAAAATTTTTAAAAAGATCTTCATCTTTGAGTAACATCTAGAACAAAATCTCTAAATTGTCTTTAAGCAAATGGCTTTGGAGACTAAGTGGTTTTGGCATGAGGCGGTAAAAGAAGGCTTTTATTGGGTGTGTGGAAACACACACAGCAAGGCACGGCGGGAGAAAAGACTCTCCTCAGAGCCCAGCTTCTCCTTGAGAACTGGGGGTTTTAGGATCTTTGTGGGGGGTCTTCCTCCCCCAATTTAGGATTGGTCAGTTTGAACACAGACAGGAAGGCTGACCGGTCCACAAAGTTTGGGATAAACACATCCTGGTGTGGCCTTGAACTTGTCATTCAGGCCCAAAGGCAGGGAGCCTGCTGGTGGGAGAAAAAGCCCACAAGGCCTGTTTGAAGCTGCCAAGCTCTTGTCTCAAGTCAGGAGGGTGAAGCAGCAGCCATCTTGGCAGTTCACTCTCTTTATTATCCAACCATGTGCCCTCTCCTTATCAGCCTTTGTCTCGAACCCCTCGTCCCTCACCAGGTCAGAAGGAATCTTATTGGGAAGACATATATATGAGGGGTTGATCACCCAGTGTCTTGGGCACCCTCACATTTCCGTAAACATGCAGAATAACCCTGAGAGCCAGTGGGAGATGATGTGAAAATTGAGAAAGTCCATCCCAAAAGCAGCACGTAGACCCAACTCGAAACATATGCACACATAGGCAATGTTTCAGGAAATGAGGGGAAAGTTTTCCAAGACGGAGGAAGTGTCTGGAGATTGGCTGCCAGCTGCTACTCCAGTCTGCTTTGTGGGTGACATTTCTGACTCTCAGCTTGCAAGTATTTGGGAAAACAAGGAGATCTAACTAAAATCAACCCTGCTTTAGCATTCCTTCAACTGGGAACATTTACTATCTCCACACTGGTGCATCCTTTGTGCTTAACAAAGCCCCAGGCAATACAATGTTTTTTTTTTTGGTTTTTTTTTGTTTTTTTTAAAGTCAATCGTGAATAGGCAGCCTGCTTTAATAAATGTAAAATGATCTTAAAAAAAAAAACTGATAAAGGCCGGGTGGTGGTGGCGGCGGCGAACGCCTTTAATCCCAGTACTTGGGAGGCAGAGCCAGGCGAATCTTTGTGAGTTCGAGTCCAGCCTGGTCTACAGAGTGAGATCCAGGCCAGGCACCAAAACTACACAGAGAAACCCTGTCTCAACAACCCCCCCCAAAAAAAACCCCTGATAAAATTGATAATTCATAATAATAAAATAAAAACCACATGTGAGTTAAAATGATATGAAATAAGTAATTTAAAAGTTTTTAGTTTCTATCAAAACTGAAGATAGATGTTAAAATGCATTCTTCTTTTTCTGACCTTGCTTCTTCATTTCTCATCTTATAGTTTTTCTTGGGACTCCCCCCACCCCCACCCCCCACATTTTCACTATTCCACTTACATTAAAGTGTCTTTATTTCTTTATTATACAAACTAGTCCTGGAATTTCTTGGCCTTAAAGCCCTAAATCTCAGTTTGGCCTGAGTCAATACCCCTAAAGCATAGGGGAACTCCTCAGGCTGTTACAGATGACCAAGTGAGGCTGGCTGTGTCCCCTCGCCAGCTCCCCTAGGAATTTATGCTGAGACTCATCTTCAAGCGTTGTTGGTGAGTTTCCCTGTCTGTCATTGGGTTGATCCATCTTGTTAAACATGGCTTCTGTGTTCCTTTGCTTCCGTTTTTTCTGACCATCAACTCACCAAATGTTTGAGTGCCACTGACACCAGAAATAGACACTTCCTAGACCTGTCCACTCTCTTCCTGGGTCATAATGTCATAGCACATGGTTTTCCTAGAAAACAGCGTCATAAAACCCGATTCCTCACATATCCTAGGCCAGTCTTTTTCCCCTCCTAGAAAGCAGCCTGAGACCCAGTGGGAAAAAACTACTTCTTCCTCAGCTGTTTAGTCAGAGAAGAGTGGGGAGGGGAAGACATGACACACACAGTGTCTGTTGACAAATTTCACCCTGTGATCTTTTCCTCTAAGCCTTACTCACATTTTAAAGAGATACAGATACACAAACTCTCTCCCTCCTTTTTTGCCTTGCTCACATTTTAAAGAGATACAGATACACAAACTCTCTCCCTCTTTTTCTCTGAACTGGGTATACCTAATGTCATATAATTGTGTCAAGTGTGTCTATGATAATTGTTTTTACATGTTTTGGTTGTTTTCACATGTTGATTATGTCAAAACATCTTTTTAACAAACTGTGGCCACATTATTTCTCTCATTTTTAAAACCCATTACTGTTATGTGCTGAAAGTTTTTTGTCATACCCAGTTAAAATGTATGTGATTTATAGATTTAAATTTTGTGATCACACATTAAGAAGACTGATAGATACACACTACCATATAAATTTGGGTAGTCTAAACATCTTAAAACCTACGAAAATGGTATATTTGAGTCTGTTAAATAGTTCATAAAACCTAAAATGCTAATTGTTGACATAAAGCAACATTCATTAGAATCATAAGATTTTATTACGCTTTAAAATTTAATGTAACATATATAAAGATTTTGGTAAGGATTTCCTTCCAAAGCAGATTCTAAATATATATATTTATTATAATTTTTATGCCTTTTATATAATCGGTAACATAAAAGTCATATTTTTTCAAAAATTCTTAATATAAAACTATTAAATATAAAGTTTTTAAAATTAAGGCTGAACTACGTACAAATTAATAGATATATATAGTTACTAAAAATCTCTATGTTGTTTCCTATTTGCAATGAGGGTTATAGGAAATATCTCAACAAACAATAATATTCAAAATCTTGGCTTATAAAAATATATCTTATGAATGATTATGTATGTAAAAACTGCCTACATGTGCCAAATTGACTTATAAGTAAGTGTTCATGTAAACTGAACCTATTAACTTGGCCCAGCTTCCTTTCAGCTCATAACAAAACTAAAATTTTAAGGAACAAAACAATAACAAAATACAAAAAGAGTATATTTAACCAATATGACCAAATAGATAAACCAAATAGAGATGGCTAATGGTCCTAAGTCTTTCTTTGGGACAATAAACATGAGTTTTTTATTTTAAAAAATTAAATCTATTTTTAAGCACAAGAATTCTGTTCAAGATGTTATCTCTTTGGTCCTCATCACAATTCTAGTTCTACAACACAGTCCCTATTGCTTTAAGAGATGATTGCTCCTACTCCACGATCCATTTTTTTCCTATTGGATAGCTGCCATCCCTTGAGATACCAAAGTCTTTTTTCCGAAGATCAGCAGATGACTTATGTCTCAGAATAGCGGAGATCAACAAAAACAACCAACAGCAAACGCCAGCGGAAATGTGGAGAAGAGAAAACCTCATTCACTGTTAGTGGAACTGGTTCAGCTACTCTGGAAATCCAGGCAGAGAATTCTGCGAAAGCTAAAAACAAGTCTACCATACGACCCCGCTATTCCCCCTTTCAGCCTGTGCCAGAGAACTCCACAACCTACTTCACAGATACTTGCTCAGCTCTGTTCATCCCTGCTCTAGACACAACAGCCAGGAAATGGAAACAACCTTCATTTCTACAGAGACAGAAGAACATGAGGAGTGCTGGGCCGGTGGGCTTGGGATTTTTCCTGGTGTCCGTAAAAGGGTCATACAGAAAGGACAGTGGAAAATGTATGCTTTCTGAGTCAGCAAGAGGGCAGGCTCAGCAGGTGTACTAGGCAGCTGCATCGAGGGAGGGTCCCCTGGGGTATATAAGTGTATCTCTCTTGAAGGGGATCATTTTTCCTGCCACCCTCCTATTACATCTTCAGGTATATCAAGTTTCCTTTAACTTTATGGCTCCCAGCTGTTCTCTTCAAGTTGTTACAGAGAATTTTTTTTCCTATCGCAAGAGGTCTTTGACCTTGCCTGGGCCAGTGAAGCTCCTGATGTCTTCATCTAAGGGCACTATCAACCACTGGCCAGTCCGTTTCTAAAGAGAGTCAGAGGAGGTCACTGTATTTTTATTCCTGCCTCCGTGGGTCTATAGACTCTGGGTGCCCCCACAATCTGTATCAGAAAAGAACTTACTGGCCATGGACCATGCCATGTGTACCAAAGGATGCTGACACTCATTATGTCCCACTGGTATCTGAGCAGGAGACTAATGTCCCTTTGTATTCCCTTTCTCCTCCTCATCTAGCATTACCCATTTCTGTGTTATGAAATTTTCATATAAGATGTCATTCATTAAAATTATCAGAACAAGTGATGGAGGGGAGGAGTGAATTATCCAGACAGCCCATAGCTATCACTCCTCCCCAGAACAGTTTTGAGCTCAGGTGCTCAAAACATATTTCAGGTTTTCAAGTCTATCATTTCCCAGTGCTTAACCTAGGTTTCTCGTTTTCTTTATGGCCAGTTGTCATGCCCCCCCCCCCCACACACACACACATACACCATGCTCTGAGCCATGTCATAACTGAACTGTCACATGTGAGAATTTCTGGGTCTAGCCAGTAAAAGAATTATAGGACAGGAGAAAATCTGAGTGTGACAGTTAGCATGCAGAAAACATCAAACACAGCAAACAGAATTAGACAGTGAAGAAAGGGTTTTATTAGAGGTAAGAACACACACACACACACACACACACACACACACACACACAGAGCAGGACACAAAGACGGAAAGACCCTCTACAAAATGGAGGAAACGTTTGGGGGCCCCAAGATCCAGACTCTTCTCTAGGGTTGGGTGTTGTTGTTGTTGTGGTTGTTTGTTTGTTTGTTTTTAAGTCTTTGAAGGATCGTCTCTCAAATTAGGGTTTGAACAAAGACAGTGGCTGATTGACTCACACTGTGGTGTAAGCATGCCCTGATTCTGTCCTGAACACCTCTGGTTAGCCCATGAGTCGGTGGACCCTATGGTGGGAGAAAAGCCTGCCAGACCTTTTGTTTTAGAGTGCCAGGCTCCTGCTCAGGAGGAAGCAGCCAGCCACTGGAAGCTTGCCATCTTTACTACCTAGTCATGCCCCTCTTCCTATCTGTCTGTCTATCAGGGATTTGTCTAACTCCTGTTCCCTCACCACTCTCTAACTGGAGAGCAGCCAAAGTCATCAGGGCCAATGCTTTTAGCTTAGCCAGAGGCTGGAGTGTCCTTGGTGACAACTTGTGCTTCCCCAGGACTCGAGTATTGTCTTTTAACAGTAGGACTCTTTGAGTTAGGGTGACTATTGCTGTGATGAAACACCATGACCAAAAACAACTTGGGGAGGAAAGGGTTTATTTCACTCACAAAGTCGTGAAACAGTTCATCATCCAAAGGAATGAGGGCAGGAACCCAAGCAGAGCAGGGACCTGGAGGCAGGAGCTGATGCAGAGTCAGTGGAGGGGTGCTGCTTAATGGCTTGCTCCCCATGGCTTGCTCAGCCCGCTTTCTTATAGAACCCAGGACCACCAAGCCAGGGTGGCACCACCCACCATGGGCTGGGTCCTCACACGTCAACCACTAGTTAAGAAAATGTCCTACAGGTTTGCCTACAGCCTAATCTTACAGAGGCATTTTCTCAATTGAGGCTCCCTACTCCCTGATGACTGTAGCTTGTGTCAAGTTGATATGAAACTAGCCAGTGCAAGAACAGTTTCCACTCCCACTAGCAATGGACACTCTTATTTCTTTATCTCCACACAAGCCCCTGCTTCAAATCATGGCTCTCAGGCATGGAACCAAGAGCTGTTCCTAGCTCGATGAAAACCCACCCTGGGGCACACACAGGACAGAGTAGTGTGGGACGCTAGTGTCAGGATGAACCCCCCATGTCCAGGATCATCAGGCAAGAAGCATGCTGTACAGAAACAGACTCACTGGACCTGGAAGAGTGTCTTCCTCTAAAAGTGATCCTCCTCTGCCCTCTCATGGCAAAGACCCACATCACACTCACTGTCAAAGCAGAGGCAGGTAAGGAGGGCTGTTCTGAGACAGTATCAGTGACCTAGCAAGGAGCCTGGCAGTGACCACAGGGTGCTGTCATTTGTGCAGAGAGGCTGGGATGCAGGTCATTGCAGCTCTGCTTGGGTTTGTGTAATAATGGCAGGAGGTCCTAGGAAGAAACCAAATGATCCACAGATCAGGGAAAGGTGCAAGGGAAAAGTATGGTTAGTAAAGGAGAATTTCCAAAGCATATATTTTCTGTGGTTTAAAAATTAGAAATGGGGAGTTGGGGAGATGGCTCTGTAGCTGAGAGCATTTGTTGCTCTTGCAGAGGACCTGGGTTCAGTTCCCAGCACCCACATGGTGGTTCACAGCCATCTGAACCTCCAAATCCAGGGAACCCAACACTTTCTTCTGACTTCCACAGGCATCAGCGTACACATGGTACACATATACACATGCAGGAAAACACTCATACACATAAAAGAAAGTAAATAATTTTTAGAAATAGATTTAGAATTAGACACACACACACAAGAGAAAACCTGTGTCATCTGTAACACTGTCAACTTGAAGCAACTTCTCCTCATGGAAGTCAAATGGTTCAGTGTACACTCCACATCAGAGCTACTGGGGACGCTGCCTGGGAAGGACAGAGTTCTGTGTGCAGTTATGTTTTGAGTACCAAACCATGAGGCACTTGTGTGCACGTGCACCTATGTGCATGCACAGAGAGAGAGAGAGAGAGAGAGAGAGAGAGAGAGAGAGAGAGAGAGAGAGAGATAGAGAGAGAGAGAGAGAATTAAAATAAAATTAAAAAAATATATACAGCCTTTTGCTTGATATTCATTAGGATATGTTTCTGCTTTTTTAAATTGTTAATTCATACATACTAATTAATGGTCATCTAGCTTGGAACTTTTCCTAAATGTTGATAGTGTTTTTTTTCACTGATGACCTTGTGTTTTTCAGAAATGTTATCATATCATAAACAGATAAAAATGATTTGCCCTTTCTATTTGTATGCCTCTATATCAGTGAGAACTAGCTAAAACCTCCAGTATAACTGTGTGGTAGACTAGGGCCACATGCCAAATTCTAATTCAGGCAGAGTCACAGGGCTTAAAATATTACCTGCCTCCATACGACTACAGTTCTGGGCTGTGTATAAAGAGGGTCCCCGTCAACAGGTGGAGAAACAGGATGGGGTTTCTGCGACCTCTTCTGGTGAACGGTCTTCATGTGTTTGTCCTGAGGGAATGAGATGTGCCTTGCAGGCGTGATGCGCCACCTTGTGGAAGTAAGGATTTACTGCACCTCAGCTGTGTCTTCTGCCATAGTTGCCTTGGTCATTCCAAAGCCGGCAGCAGGGCTGGACATGGGTCACTCTCAGCCCATGCACAGTTCCTCTCTACTCCACAGTGGAAGGTATCTGAAGAATCAGAAATTCAGAGCTAGTCAAGAAGGAAAGGCACACTCGTTCTCCAGCGAGAGCTATGCTCACCCCTCCCTTTGTCAAAAGTTCAAAGGTCTTTTGGTCCCATGACATGGCTACAGAACCCCAGGGCACTGATGTCATTGGAGAACTCGGGCCAGTGTCTTCTGTCTAATCTGTCTTAGTTAGGGTTCCTGTTGCTGTGAAGAAACATCATAACCAGAGCGAGTTGGGGAGGAAAGAGTTCATTTGGCTTACATCTGCATCACTGTTCATCATTGAAGGCAGTCAGGACAGGAACTTAAGCAGGGCAGGAACCTGGAGGGAGGAGCTGATGCAGAGGCCATAGAGGGGTGCTGCTTGCTGCCTTGTTCATCATGGCTTGCTCAGCCTGCTTTCTATAGAACCCAGGACCACCAGCCCAGGGGTAGCACCACCCACAATGGGCTGGGCCTTCACCAATCGATCACTAATTAAAGAAATTATCTACAGGCTTGTCTGCTTGTAGCCTGGTCTTCTGGAGGTCTTTTCCCAGTTGAGGCTCCCTCCTCTCAGATGACTATAGCTTAAGTCAAGTTGACAAGAACTAGCCAGCACATAGTCCAATGGGACATTGGCCTCCAAATGCCCAGCTCAGAGTTCCCTCATCGGATGTCATGATGAAATTCAACCATTGTCCTGATTTCCATAAAGGAATGGCGTGTGCTGTAATCAGCTAGTAGGAACTTGCTCATTTGTTGTTGGGAGACATTAAGAAATGCTCTACTCAGTATGGTAGGGCACATCTTTAGTCTCAGCACTTGAGGAGGAGGGCAGAGGCAAGCAGATCTTTGGGAGTCAGAGGCCAGCCCTGGTTTACACAAAGAGTTCTAGGCTAGCCATCATAAGACCCTGTCTTCAAAACAGGAACACCAAGAGAAACAAACTCCCTCTGTTCCGGAGTCCTTCTCAGTGAGCAGTACCACAGATGAATCTGTCATTGCAGACATTATGAAGGGCACTGGGTGCAGAGTGTGAGGTCGAGCTTTCTCATGCCAAGAGAACATTCATGACAAATTCAGGAACCTAGCAACTAGTGTGCTGCAGACAGAACCAGGAAATATCCCCAGAAGTCAGTTATGGCTACTTTAATGGGAAGTGAATAAAGCATTAATATAAAAATGTAAAACCTGCTGGGTGGTGGTGGCACACACCTTTAATCCCAACACTTGGGAGGCAGAGGCCGGTGGATCTCTGTGAGTTCGAGGCCAGCCTGGTCTACAGAGTGAGTTCTAGGATGGGCTCCAAAGCTACACAGAGAAACCCTGTCTTGGAGAAAAAAAAAAAAGTAAAGCCCACAAAACTAATAGTTTTAGATGCAACATTTTGTGAGCCACATTAGTAGGATTTATAATAATATAACATTTATTTTTATATGTATATATTTATAATAATATAACAATATTTATCCTTATAGGATAAATAAACAAATTTGAGAATTGTCCCATTTTGCTTAGAAACATAACTGCATACATATACCCCAATATCTTTCTATATAAAGACACTAACATGTTCTGATTATTGAAGACACTGCCACATGTATTTTAAGACACCAGAAGTATAAGGGGTCACTACATCATGGATTAGTCAGGCCACAGACACCAGCCTACTGAAGACTTTCATTCTAATCAAGGATGCTCACCACCACAGGAGGAGGAAGGACGGACTTCAGTCTGGCTGGTTTCGTGGTTATCTATACAGGAAGCGTCAGTCCTCTTAGGTCAGGGTGAATGACTGCAAACCATTTCCCAACAAGCAGTCCTTATTACATAAATGAGAGCATTTCTGTGGTATCGGGTTGTAAATCATTCTTATTGGCTGCATGATTCTGCCATTCTGCGGCTCTAGTTGGGTAAACTCAGAGTTTTCTGTCGCAGGAATGCTTTTTGATTCTTGGTTGGTACTGGGATCTATATGTATCTTCTCTCTTTCTCGTGTGTGTGTGTGTGTGTGTGTGTGTGTGTGTGTGTGTGTGTGTTTCTCTCTTGATTTTATTTATTATGTCATCTATGGGCATTCTGTTAGCATGTATGTACCAGGTGCCTACAGAGACCAGAGGAGGGCACTGGACCTCCGGAAACTGGAGTTACAGGTGACCATTGGTCCTCTGGAAGAGCACCACACACATTAGCCACTGAGCCATCTCTCCAGCCTCCACCCAGACCCAAGCCCTGCCATCTTGATCACAGCCCTTCCCCCACACTTTGGGCTTTGCATAGCCTTTTTGACTCCACCTGCCTTTTACTGCTGCTCTCCCCTGTGCAGAAGAATACAAGCAATGTATGTGAAAACTAGAGCCCAACAAAGCAATTCCCAGGTTACACCATCTATATAAAAAATGGAACATCCCTGTAACAGCCATACCCTTTCTTCTGTTTCGTCATGGTCTTCTCAGTCCAACTTGAGGGTGGCACGTGGAAGCAATGGGGTTTCTCAGGTTAGTAGACAGCTAGGAATCATTGGAGGGTTCTCTCTGTCTGTCTGTCTGTCTGTCTCTGTCTGTCTCTCTGTCTGTCTCTCTCTCTCAAGCAGCTAATGACATTTGATGAAAAGGACAGACAGTAGGTGGCATGCCAGCCTGCTACGTGTCTCCTCATTTCCTCAGGACAGATGCAGGGAAGGCTCCTGCAGAGATATGCAGAGAAGGTTCCTTCAGAGACATGCAGGGAAGGTTCCTACAGAGACATACAGGGAAGGTTCCTTCAGAGACATGCAGGGACACGCAGGGAAGGTTCCTGCAGAGACACGCAGGGAAGACTTTTGGAAACTTCCAAACTTCCACGTAGCCTGAATTGAGGTGTTTTAAAAAATAACACTTTTTTTTTTTTTGGTGGCACAAAAGTCCTCATTGACAGCCATGAAGCTCTGATTCTCAGATGGGCCTTGGAGAGCAGCAGGTGTTCACTGGGCACTGGCCTGGTCCCGCTGGGCTGCTTCTGGTTTTCTCAGTTTAGACTGTTGTTGTCCTTAGCTTTCTCTTCTGTAGCTTTCACTGTGCAGACATATGTTCTCTCTAGTCCTGCTCTCTCTGGGACTTTTGTCACAAAGGCATGTTGCACTTCATCAAAGACTTTCTGTGTCTATTAATTTCAGCTTTTATTTTTATTATTTCTTGCCATCTAGTGGTTTTGTGTTTGCTTTGTTCTTGTTTTTCCTTGAATTGTGTTGTGGGTCTCTTTAACCCACCGTGGCCTATAAACTACACTGATACAGGTATATAGATAAATGAGTTGGGTGGCATGTAATTCTAGTGTCTTAGACTGGGATGAGAGAAAATGGGATGTGAAATTGAGAGGTAGATGCAGAAGGATTAGACATTCAAGGCCATTGTCTATTCAAAGCACCCTGACCCTGTGTCAGAGACTAGAGAGGAGAAACAATGTGGGTGGACCATACCACTACAGAGTACTTAGATATTGTCTTCTATTTAAACTACCTTCTTGTTGGGAGGGGGGGAAGAGAGGCCTCCATTCTTATTTCCAAACTTATTTTCAGCTTTTTGAGGAAACTCCATGCTCATGTGTATTGTAGTTTCTTTGATTTTACTTCACCTTTCAATTTGATTTAATTTATCTCGTATCCAGCAGCGCTTTTGATTATTCTGCCTCCTTTACCCTCAGGGCTTGAGTTACATTGTATCACTGCCTGATGGTGTCATGAAAGTAGTAAGGCACTCACAATTGTGTCTAATGTATTACTTAGTACTAATAGTCAAATATTATTATCTCTAACTGTCACCTTCCTACTAGGAGGTGGGGTGTGGGGGAAGGCAGAAGGCTCTCTTTCCTATGTAGCCGGATTGAATAAATCTCTTTATTCCGCTTTTTACCGTCCTTACAGCACCTTTCCTACATTTAAAACCCTGTATGCAATGTTCCTTTCAGCTTTTTACTTAATTGTTTATTAGGCATTCGTTTATTTAAGAGTAGCCATAAATGAATTTAATTTAATTTAGTTTTTATTTTGAGATAGAGTCTCACTGTGCAGGCTGACATTGAACTCACAAGATCCACCTGCTTCTGCTTCCCAAGTGCTGGGATTAAAGCTGTACAGTAGTAAACCCAGCGGCTTTTTGTTTTTTTTTTTTTTAAATGAGAGTCCTTTAATTAAAAAACTAAAACACGTGCACGAAATCACCCTTACACACAGAGAGACAGGCAGACAGACAGGCGCGGACACACCTGTACATTCTGTGCATTTTAAGTTATAGGGAATAAAGTTTATTTTGGTAGGTAGTGTTGGACAAAATTAAGTTACATACATTTGTAGCAGAACTCAACATTCTTAATTTGGTGTAAGTCTGACAGACTTTCTTGCTTTCCTGTGCTCTGCTAAACTACTTTTAAAAAACTGATATGCTCAAGTTTAAACAGTATTACTGTTTCACTAATACTCTGATTTCAGGAGCTTCTTCCATCTAAGGGTCCATCTCCTGGTCATCAGCATGTAAATATGGATAACCAGATCCTTATAAATCTGTGTTCCATTTTCTTCAGAATCCGGGGTGTCAGGGGAGGAGTCCTGTCTTTCTAGTAACTATTTTTGTTGCTATTACCTATTGCCCATCCCATTTGCCTCATTCAAGTGAACTCTATTAAAAAATGTTCCACTTATTCATGAATTTTTTATTGTTTTCCACGGAATTAAATTTGTAGCCCTGGATGGCCCCAGAATTTGCTATGTACCTACATATAATATTTGCTTCCCCTTCTGGTTTGAACAATTTCTGGTGTTCACAGAATCTCAAGCTCACACATGGATGAGTGGCCCCACACTTCCCTTATCAAAACATCCCACTACACACAACACAAGACTGAGACTTGGTCTCTAAGATCTGGGTCTCTGAATTTTTTTTTTAAGATTAATTATATGTGATTGCGTGTGTATGTACTTGCATGCATAAGTGTGTGCATACTTAAATGTGTGTGTGTGTGTGTGTGTGTGTGTGTGGAAGAGAGGGAGAGAGAGAGAGAGAGAGAGAGAGAGAGAGAGAGAGAGAGAGAGAGGTGACCAGAAGAAACTGTTGGATCCTCTGGAACTGGGATTGCAGTTGGCAGCTGCCTGTTGTGGGTGTGGAGAATTGAACTCAGAACCTCTGGAAGAGAAGCAAGGCCCTTAACTGCTGCTCTATATCTCAAGCCCATTACTTTTTTGGTCTCTGATATTTTAGTTTATAAGATATATTTATTATTTCTGTGACCAAAGTGCCAGAACAAATAACTATGAAAAAAGTATTCCAGAAAATAAACAACAGCTGGGAATTTTAACCATTAGATTGCTGATTCTAATTTATTCTAACCCTGTATTTAGTCTAAGAAACACAACACAAAACTGGTGAAGTGTTATGAAAACAAGAACTGAATGGTATTAAGCGTGGGAGAGTTTGATTACTAGAAACGTGACTAACATCCATTTAATGATGACTAGCCCTGTGTCACAGAGCATAGGAACACAAGTCATTAACTGTGACCCTTGCCCCACAGAATGTCAAAAGAAAGCAGAGTCCTGCCAGGCTCTGAACCCTTTGATCCCCAACCTAAAACTTGGAAGCAAAGACTGTGCACTGTCATACAAGTCTGCACAAACTGCAATAACTCAATGTCTAAGTTTCGTTGTTCAGCATTTAATAAACACTAGAACATCGCTAGGAATCCATTCCTTGAGTATTTTTAACAGCTATCTTGGCAAGAACTGACTGCACACAAAGTCCCTTTCAATTTGGTCCACAAATTCACTTAAAGGTTGGAAGTTCAAAATGTGCAGCACGAGGAGGTGGAAACCCCAAACCTAACACTTTGCAATGATGAAAGGAATATACATGCATTCTTTAAAAAAATTTGTTCACAGAAGCCTTAAGCAATAAAAGGGACGGTTTTGTTGTTGCTGTTGTTTTTAATAAACGCAAAGAACTAGCTGATGCTCTTCTTTGTTTTGTGAGCCCCATAATAACCAAGATGAATTTAAAGCCGAGCTCACTATGCACTGTGACCTACAATGTGCCTGGATCACAGTCAACCCAACTCTCTCTCTTCCTCCCTCTCTATTTTTGTTTCCCTGTTCTTGCTGCTTTTCCTCTATATCTATCTCTCATATATTAACTTAATGCAATTAAATTAAATATACAAAAATTACAAACAAAAAGAAACCCACATTGGAATAAAAAACGTAAAGAGAAAAGGAAAAAGAACCAGAGGAAGCAAGGGAAGAGGAAGAAATGCTGCTGTAACTGGTCAATAAAAAATTTCAAAGCCGATGTGATGACACACACCTTTGATCCCAGCACTTGAGAGATAGAGGCAGGTGGATCTCTGGGAGTTTGAGGCCAGCCTGAATTACAGAGTGAATTCCAGGCCAGTGAGGACTACACAGACAGACCCTGTCTTAAAAAACCAAAGGGGGAATTATTTCAGGGACCTGTGAGGTAGCTCATGGGTAAAGGCACTTGCCAGCCAGCCTGACGACCTGAGTCCTATACCCGGAACCTGCATGGTGGAAGGAAAAAACTGACTCCCACAGGCTGTCTTCTGACCTTCACATGCTCACTCTGACCGTGCATGCCCCCAAAGAAGGAAATAAATCAAGGCCTGCATGCATGGCTCCCATCTCCAGGCACACACAGCGAGTTACAAAACTATTGCTGACTCTGTGAAAGAAGGGAGAGGGAGTAATCGTGAGAGCCTGAGAAAAGAAACTAGCATGACAGGGTCAGTTTCACAGAGATAGAGTTAAATCTGCATCGCTCCAAACCCCTAATATTCCATGGACTGTAGTACTGGCATAACTGTCTAGACAGACTGATGACATTTCCAATCCGTAACAGAAACATAAAGAAGTGTGCTTTGTTTTTTATGGGGAGACAGGGCTATGTAACCATGGCTGGCCTAAAACTTAATATATGGACCAGGCTGGCCTTGAACTCATAGATCTGTCAGTATCTGTCTCCTGAATGCTGAGGTTAAAGGCATACTCCAATACACCCAGCTTAGTATGACTTTCAATTTCAGGGTGTCTTTATCTCTATATGAAGAGATTTAACATTTGGGGGGGGGTGATGCATGCCTTTAATTCCCACACTTGGGAAGCAGAGGCAGGTAGATCTCTGTGAGTTCAAGGCCAGCCTGGTCTACAGAGTGAATTCCAGGACAGCCAGGACATTACACAGAGAAACTCTGTTTCAAAAAAACAAAACCAAACAAACAAACAAACAAAAAAAACCAACCAACCAAACAAACAAACAAAAACCCCCAGACCAACAGATTTAACATTTTTATTGTAGAGGTCCTTCACTTCCTTTCTTAGATTTATTCCTAGATGGTTTTTTCCAAAGCTATTGTGACTAGCAATGTGTCCACGATCTCTTTCTCTTTACGTTTGTCATTGCTACATTGAAAGACAATTGCTTTTTTGCAAGTTGCTTCTGTATCCTGCCACCTTGCTGACGTGGTTGATTGTCCCTTGAAGTTTTCGGGCAGAATTTTTGGGGTCTTCTATATAGATGATATCATCTGCAAATGGGGAAGGTTCGGTTTCTTCCTTTCCTATTTGCATAACTTTATTTTCCATGTCTTATTGCTTCAGCTAGTCACTAGCTGCTAGTGCTTTGAACACAATCTTGAAATGGAGTGAGGACAGTGACTATTTACCTTTAAACTGAGTGAAATTCAAATATCAGTTCTATAAATCACAGTAGCCACGTTTCAAGGGCTCAAAAGACATGCTTGACCAGTGGCCACTCTACCAACGAAGGTGTGGACTGTATTCATCATTGCAGGTAATTCTGTCAGGCTGCGTTGTTGGAGCTGGCTGAGAATTATTTTTAAAAATGTAAAGCCTGGAAGCTACAAGTTCCAGGATCACAAGCTGGTAGGTGGCCAGAGCTGCTGCTTTTGCTGCAGTGGACAGCAGCCCTGGGCATGCTCCCTTTCCGCAGCAGTTGGCACCCAGGCTATCCTGTACAAACAAAGTAAGCGATTACGACACACTCACAACTTGGACTTAAGAAGTGGAACATGGGGCTGGAGAGATGGCTAAGCAGTTAAGAACACTGGCTGCCCTTCCAGAGGTCCTCAGTTTAATTCCCAGCAACCGCATGGTGGCTCACAACCATCCATAGTAGGATTTGATGCCCTCTTCTGGCATAAAGTCATACATTCAGACAGAGCACTCAAACATTAAGAAGAGGAGGAGGAGGAGGAGGAGGAGAAGAAGGAGGAGGAAAGTTGTTGAACGTGGACTACAGAAGCAAGTACTTCCTTAAGCAGCTTTCTTCCAGTGTACATGAACTCCACAACAGTAAATGCAAGCCAATTGCTACCTTGCCATTTTTATTATTACTGCCATCATTATCTGATCGTATCAGACAAAAATCTCAAATGCTCTGTAATAAATACATTAATTATTTTATGGCTTTTGGGACAGACTCAAGTGGTTGGGCGAGTCTAATAATACTCAGATTGTATCTTGCCATTTTTTTTCTTTGCGGAACTTCTCAACGAGCTAGAGCCGTGCTGGGAGTTTCCTAACGGCGGACAGAAGACAGACATTTGTGACGGTCTCTGAGTTTTCGGGCAGATTGTATTCGTGAGTCTCCCATGTTTGTGCTGCAGTTGTTCGGCTGTACGTCAGGTTGTATTTCAGTGAATGCAGACCGGCTGAAGCCAGCTGATTCATTGGTCACTAACTTTGAATGCCTGTCATCCTGACAGTCAGGAAAGTGTAGCAGATCTCAGAGCTCTGAGGTCAGAGAGGCATCTGGTGTTAAGCTCTGGTGCTTACTCGATTACTTGAGTGATTAGCTTTGTCTTTTGGAACTTTTGTTTCTTCGTCTCTAAGTTAGAGATAGCAGCGGAACCTATATTAACTGTTTAAAATAATAATTGTGAAGGGAACCCCTGAAGATCCAAGCATTGCAAACATGGTGCCGGCCAAGTCTTGCCCTTTCCTCTTCCCTAGGTTCCCTTGCTAAACCATTAGATTCCATTCCTAAAGCTGGTCCCCAAGGTCTATTCCCTTATTAGCCCACTTCCTTATACCTAGCTAAAACTCCAAGGTCCAGCAATCAAAATTCACTATTTGGCTACAGTGACTATCATATCCAATCGGGATTTACCAGCTCATTCTAACACAGATTTTCCGTTCCAACACAGATATCTATCTCTCATACATAAATAATGAAATTAAATTAAATATACAGATGCAGAGCTATCTGCTACTGTCTTTGATCAATCCAGAGGCAGCATGGCACCGCCCCCTCCTCAAGATAATAAAATCTCCTTCGTGCTGAGAATTTGGTGTCTGGGGTGTGTTCTGTGCCAACTCTGATGCCCCTTCAGTGTGCATTTTCTTCTCTGGGTATCCCAGAAATATTGAAAATATTGCCTTGACTGAACTTCTGAAAATCCACTGCTAAGCTGCGAGACATGAGCTGTTCAAGAGATCGTTATTTCCTAATTAGAAATTAATTTACCAAGGCAGGCGAAAAGAATCAAAAGTGCAGTTGTGTTTTGAGGATGGGGTTGGATAGCTCAGGGACAGGAAAGAAAGACTTCATTTTCACTAAATTTGCATTTGCCTCCTTTGAACTTTATGCCATATGCATTTAATGCCCATTCAAGACTCTCTGAAAAATGTGAAAGCTCCACAGAATGCTCATATTATAGTATTTCTGCTCTAAATGCAGTCAGGGAGGCTGAACGCTTTCTTTTCAGGGTTTCCCATTGAAAAGCCTTACTTCACACTCATTGTTTTAACCCTATTTTAAAATGCTGCACAGTTTCTATTCTATATTTTAAATAGAATTAAAATAGTTTCAAGAGATTAAGCTTGTTAAATTTCATTCTTTTAAGATTTATTTATTTTATGTATGTAGTGCTCCATCTGCATGTACACCTGCATGCCAGAAGAGGGCATCAGATTTCATTATAGATGGCTGTGAGCCCCATGTGGGTGCTGGGAATTGAACTCAGGACCTCTGGAAGAGCTGCCAATGCTCTTAACCTCTGAGCCATCTCTCCAGCCCCAAATTTCATTCTTTTTAAATGTGTGTTCAGTTCATTCAGCATTTAAAAAAAAATTTTTTTTGGTGGTCCCAGATTCGTCCCTTAAATCTCTCCACTGCGTTCTGTCTCTCCTGTGCTTGGCATCCCGTGTGACCATTTTAACTAGATTCTGGGCCGGGGCTGTAAGCACTTCTAGTTACGCTCTCTGCGCACCTGCCTCGTGAAGATGATGGGAAGGTTTCCTGGAAAATTTTTAAAGAATTCACAAAGTTTAAAGTGAGTGGGGTTTAGATGGGCACTTGCACAGGACCCTGGGTTCTGTCTACAGCTCAAAAACGAAGACAGAAAACAAAGGAATGTATCAGAATGTCATATTTACCAGAATTTTCTAAGGCATCCTTGCTTGTCGCGCATGGTCTAGTGAGAGCTTGGGAACCTGAGAAGGAGTCTGAAGGAAGAGAAAAAGTGGGAGCCTAGCAGGGGCACTAAAGCACCCTATGTTTAGCTCTTTGCTCTTCTTGTCTCACGTGAGCTTTACTCAGGAGTCAGATATTGGGGTGTAAACCTGATAGATCAAGAAAGCAGAAGAGAAACTAATAGCTAACCCTCTCTCTCCACCTTCTCCAATAAAAAAAAAAAAAAAACAAAAAAAAAACTAGAATCTCTCTAAACCCCTCTTTATCTCTTTCTGTACCTCTCTATCTGGCCCTCCAAATTCTGCATGGCTAATTCTGGTCAGCTAGTTGTGGACTCTGCCCCTTGATTCAAGGTTTAACTTTATTAACATTCTCGGAGTGTTTCACTGTGCAATCAAATATCCTGCAACATTCCCCCCTTTTTGTCTAAATAAAACAAAAAGGTTTTAACTGTAGCACAGTAAAACTATATACAATAAGAATAATTATCAGATAAGAATTACATTCACATTGTCCAGTCCATTTCTATTTGACAAATTTGGAGAAAATAATCTATTATCTATCTTATCTTGTTGAGTCTAAAGTTTTGTACTTAATTTACTTTCTATCATAATTTGTATTACCATCCTAAAAATATCTTTTTAGACCTTAAAACATTTACTTAGATAAACAAGTTTTTATGTCTCTCAACCTTGTAAACTTTACATCTCTTTTGTGAGGTTTTTTTGTTTTTTTTTTTAGTTTAGTAACAAGGAAAACTGTAACTCTAACTATCTAGTTGTTAACACCATCAGAAACCCGAGAAGGATATATTACCTGAGTAAACAGGAAGTGCAGAGCAAACAACTTCCAAAATTATAGAAACGACAGAGACATCTGGCTACCTGGACAGTCACCCAAAATTCTTTTGTAACATTGGGGCATCCAACTTTGCCCTACAAGCCTAGTATATCTGACAGACTTTTCTGTGAAGCAGGAATTTTGAAGGACTGTCCTACCTTGTCTTGGCAAAGTTTGACAGTTGCCTTCTTTTGTGTCCTGCTTGTCCAATTTGGACAGCATACTGTCAGCAGTTGCGGCAAGAACAGTTTCTTGCCCAATGACTAACTTTGCCACAATGAATGGAAAACGCCATATGGAGGTTCTTTGATGCCCATCATCCTTTTTGGAAGTAAATTGGTGCTGCCAGGAACAGACATAAAAAGTCTTATGTTATTAAAATATCTGAAATGCCATATTCTGTAGATCTCTGAAGTGTTTGAAGATCATCTATCTATCTAAAATATATCTCTGCTTGACCTTGAATTATAATATCTAACATGACTATGAGTTTGATTGTTACAGATTACTAACTGCAACCGAGATAAGGTAAGCAAGCGCTTACTAATTTCATATATACACACCTTCTCACTGTTCACAAGCTTTTGTTCCTGATTCTCATGAAAGGATAAAAGGTATTTTCTAGAGTTCCCTTGTTTTGAATAAGAAAGTTAGAGTTCTAACAATGCAGACATGTTTAACCCTATTGTATAAACGAACTCTTTTGTGCTTTATAATACCACTCCCTAACAGTTACTGAGCAAACCTTGATGGTATTGGGCTAATGCAGCACTTAATCGGATGATCAGTCTAATTAGCTTTTTGTTTAATTTTCCAATTATTTTAAGTGAAAAATAAATGGCAGTAAAATAGTAGTGATTAAGCCCCCTTTGTTCTGCAAAGAGGCTTTTCGTATAAATTGCTGTGTCTCAAAGAAACTCAGGACAAGTGGCTAGCTGTGGTGCCTATTTAATATACAGCATCCCAGGTACTTGTTACACAGTCATCCTGGCTGACAAACCTCCCCACCCTAAACTTCTCTAACCTCTGAGCTTTTGCTTCTCTTCCCTATATAACCCAGCCATTTTGGCTATGTGGCCTCTTGTTCTCTTGGTCCTCAGCTCCTCTCTTGCCCCCAACTCTCTTCTCTTTCTCTCCAGCTCTCCTCCCCTCTCTCTTCTCCTGGCCATCTTCAGTATGCTATCCATGTGCAGTCTGGACCCTTGCAGAGGCCTCTGGCTATGCTCGCCCTCATATCTACAACAAACCTTCTCCTCAATCTTACACTGGAGCAGTCATCTCCTCATTTTTTTCATTCATAAATAATTTTTATAAAGAAATTATTTGTGTATCTTGCATAGAAGAAATAGCCAGGGCTCTTTCAGAGCTGTATGCTGTATGGTGCTGCATGTGCACTGATATATAAACCACATTGACAAGGAACTAGTGGGGTTTTGTTGTTGTTGTTGTTCATCATTTGGTAG
>CABHPP010000357.1:37699-66342 GCA_902168425.1 Peromyscus attwateri | reverse complement strand
GAGGCTACAGACAGAGCCCAGCTTCTGACCAGCAATGTTACTTAATTATTGCAAATCCATCATGCCTGCCAAGTCCTCACTTTCTTGTTCCTATTATTAACTGGGAACCCTGCCGGCCAGTGGCTTTGTTTCAAGTGGAAGTCTGTGAACTTTGATTCTCTCAGGGGGCGGCTTCCAGCCCAGGTGGATGCAGGTGGGCCAACGCAGCAGTGTATTTACTTCCTGGGAGAGCATGGAAGCATGCTGTGAGCCAGGAGGTATGCAAGTGGGTCTGGCTGGGTTGCAGGTCAGTTCTGTATACACCCTCTGAGTTCTGTTGATAACCCTTCTTCCTTCTGCCCAGAGGACCGTATTCGCCTTTGCCAGGCTGGGAAAACTGGCAAGGCAAGTGGGACAGACTAGGCATCTGTTTTCTCGGAAGTCAGGCCTCTGTCCTGCCTGCACCTTGGCCTGGTTTTGATCAAGGTTGCCAGCACCGGATGCAGTGTGTGCGGGTGGTGTCTAAACCTTGTCTAGGTGTCAGTTTAAAGTAGAGTAACCTTACATTTTGGGTAGCACTTTTGAGCTTCCAAAACTGGCTCTCACACATTCAGTATCTCATTGGATTTCCTCAGGTTGAAAGGAGGGTTCCTCTTTCACAGTGAAAAATTTCCAAAGCTCAGAGTTCTAAGCAAGTTGGCTGGTTTTGCAGGACTACGGAGTGGAAAAATAGGGAACCAGGAGTTCTGCTCCTCAGTAGGAAGACTTTCAGTGCCCACACAGACTTGGTAATGCCTCACTACTAACCCCAAGAAGCTTGTTGGGTAACAGGACGTTTATTCGTGTTGCTCTCTCTTTGCAGAAAAGAGCTGGAGAGGGGCAGAGGTGAGGTAGTTGTTTTTTCCTCTGCATCTTTCAAGGTTATAACATCTGAAAATCAACGCCCCCCCCCTTGCTGCCAGTGTGTTCCCAAGGGGCACACAGTTGAGGTGACAGACATTCAGTTGTTAGGCCAATGCCATGCCACAAACTCCTCCTCCGGGGCTGCAGAGATTGCTCTGCAGTTAAGAGCACCTTTTGTTCTTGCACAGGACCAAAGAAGTTGAGTTCCCAGCCTAACATGGTGGCTAGTTATTAATCCAAGTCAGGCATATCCAAGTATTCAGTTACACCCTTCGGTGCAGTGACAGTTGCCCCCTGAAGGAGAGAGGATGGAGCAGATTGGGAGCCCCCCACCCCACCCCAGCTTTTCTCCAGGGCTTGCCCGAAACAAAAGGGCTCTCGTGGAATGTAGGGATTCTCATCTTCAGAAAGCAGCTCATTTATGCTGTGTCTGGGATGTTAAAATCCCTCTCTCCCCACTCCATCTTTAAATATATATTCAAATCAAGGGCCAAGCAAGGTCTTTGTTTATGCTACTGTTTAAATAAGAGCAGGAAGCCTTGTTCAATTTTTAATGTCTTCCTCAAGAATATGCGTTAATGCATGCCCAATTGTATGTGCGAACGAGCATTTCGAGACCGAGCACTCTATCCTGATCAGAGAGATCAGATGGTGCATTACAGAGGCTACTCTGGACGGCACTGCTGACCAAGGCCACGCTGACCGTGGTTTCCGAAGCACTCTGAGTTGTCAAAGTAACAAACAGCAGTTGCACAGGGAAGCATTTTGCTTGTCCTTCTTATTCCATCTTTAGTATTAGTCAAGGTCATGAGTTGTAGGAAAAATATATAATTTAATTCTCAAATAATAACTTTCTCTTTTTTCCGAATATACATTGTCAAAAGAATCCAAAGTTAATATATTTTTGTAGCAGACAGAGAACACAGAGTTCTGAAATGAAGGCAGAGCTATCACCCTCATAAAAATCCACATTGTCCCAGAGAAGAGAAAAGAGTGTGGGAGCCCATTTTCAGGTTCCTCGTGGCTTTACCCAGCAGGTCTGCATAGAGAGGATGATTAGGACCACGGCCGAGTGCAAGTGTGGAGGGGGGGGGGGCGTGGAGGGGGTGTCTTTTGCTCCACCCCTTGGCGTTTCTATAAATACCCTGAGGCAGAGATAGTCAGGGCTCCTTGGAATAGGTGAGGCTATCCTGTATTTTCTGTTTATCTCCACACTCTAAATCCTTCTATCTAGTATTTCCTGCTGCTCTCACTCAAGAAAACTCTGGGAAACTGTGGGGTTGGTGGGTAAATGCCCTGCAAAGGAGAAAGTGAGAGTAAGCATCTAGGAGATCAGAAAAATGTGCTGGGAGACTTGCTCCCCTTTGGAGAATTCGCCATCAGTGATATGTGGCTGGACAACCTGTGCTGTCTGTCTCCCACAGCTGTCCCCTCCCACAGGTGGCCTCACTCAGCTTAACAGAAGCAATGACACCGAGATAACTAGACGACACTCAGCCCAGCAAGGCAGGCATGGCAACAGACAAGTCGTAGGCCGGCCGATGGATTCCAGATTCCCAGCCATCACGAGGGAGAGGCTTCCAAGGCATCCTCTCACAGACATACTGGAAAATGTTCCACTTTTCTGGAGTTAGTCTTTCCTTCCCACCAAGGGGATGAGTGAAATTCACTTGGAATAGGCTGCAGGACAGTTGTCCACTCTTCCTTCCACAATTTGAGTTTATCTTAGAAATCCAAATATAGGTCAGAAGAAGTCACATCATAGCCGGCCACTCAGCAGAAACATCTTGGGCTTTGCTTGTATAGCATTGTGAAAAATACTTTAATAAATACAGTTACTCCTGATTTACCCACGCTGCCCCCGCCCTTGGCATGGCTAAGTGTCATTCCACAGTCATGGACCCGGAGCTTCCAGAGCACTGGCTGGGCAGCGGCTGTGTAGCCAGTGTGGGTGGCTGCTGTCAACGTACCAGAGAGTCCTTCCAGGTAGCAGGGCCTCAGTCACTACAGGCAAAGGTGGCTTTTCTCAGCTGCCCTGTGACAACTGGGTTTCACATTTCCTGAAACTAGATCTGTGGAAGGAGTCCCTGAAATTAAGGAGAGAGAGAGAGAGATCATAGAAGAATTAATTGGCCTTTTAAAGAGAGGGGTGGGGAAATTATGAACCAGAAAGATATTGGTCCTGGTGAATTTCGTAAATAAAAACTCTCTCTCTCTCTCTCTCTCTCTCTCTCTCTCTCTCTCTCTCTCTCTCCCTCCCTCCCTCCCTCCCTCCCTCCCTCCCCAACTACACTGTGTAGCCTTGGGAATGCACTGGTACCAGGCCAATATCAAGGGGCTGGGAGAGGTCAGGGGAAAGGTTGGCTGGCTGGAGGCCTGACTCCGGGCTCTTAATCCACAGTGGGGTCTCGGCTTTCTGCCAGGAGCAGGTGAGCAAGCTGATCTGTGGCACCCCCCCCCCCCATGACCTCTGATGCCCAGGAAGAGGAAGCTCCGGCCCCTTCTTACCTCTTTTGACTGTCTATTCTGAATATGGGCTTGTAGAGCTCTGGGATTTTCCGCTCGATCATGGGCCTGAGACTGTCCTTCAGCTTGTTGTAGTTCTTCCTGAGTTCCTGCTGGTACTCCCGCTGTTCTGCTGTGATGAGACGCCTGTTCTTCTCCACGGCCTCGCCACACCTGAGGTGGAGAAAGGAGCTTGTATGTCTGTCCTCAGGGTCTGTATTTTAGTGACTTGGAGAACAACAACAGTGTGTGGGCTTCTTGAGGACCTCTGCTACGGTCTGCATCTAAAATGTTTCCTCAAGGCCTGGTGCGCAAGCACTGGTTATCAGCTGACAGGCTCTGGGGATGTGATCGGATCACGGGGCTTTGGAGCTAGCTCATCCATGGAGGAGTCTATATATAGCGTCATACTCTGATAGGCAATTGGGAGAAATAGGAGGTGTACCTCAAAGTAGGGAGTGGGTCCTTGAAGGAATGACTTTGGGAGTATGTCTTCTCTGTAGCCTCCCCACCCCTTTTTCTTGACTTCCTAGCTACTGTGAGATGAACAGCCTCTTCTAAAACATGCCCCCCCACCTTGCCCCACCATGATGTTCTGCCTTTTTGAAGGTCAAATAGATCCAGTTGACCACAGACTGAAACCCCAGAAACTGTGAGCTAAATAAATCTTTATTTCTGGCAAGTAGTTTTTTTGTTACTGTGATGTGAAGTTTATAACACAACCTCTAATATGTTTGTATGTGAGTGTGTGTGTGTGTGTGTAAGTGTGTGTGTGTGAGTGTGTGTGTGTGAGTGTGTGTGTGTGTTGTATGTAAACACATGTGATGTGCACATGCCTGTGCTAGCACTCAGAGGTCAAAGGAGGGCATTGGGTAGCCTCCTCCATCACCATCTGCTTCATCCCTTTGAGGCAAGGTCTCTTCCTGAACCTGGGGCTTATGATTTTTTCCTGGGCAGCACAGTAAACCATGGAGATGCCAATCCTCCAGTCTCCCCTCATCCTTTCACTGCTGGGGTTACGGGAAGGTGTGGGACCACGTCCTGCTTGTTACCTGGGTGCTGGGATCTGAACTTGGGTCCTTGTGTTTGTGTAGCATGTGCTCTTTCCCCCTGAGCCTTCACTGCAGCCCCACTAAAAGTGTTTTCAGACTTCGTAGCCCATCAGATCCCCATGGAGCTTTCAAAAAGCAGACTGCGGCTGGACAGTGGTGGCGCACACCTTTAATCCTAGCACTTACAAGACAGAGGCAGGTGCATCTCTGTGAGTTCAAGGCCAGCCTGATCTACAAAGGGAGTTTAGGACAGCCAGGGCTGTTACACAGAGAAACCCAAAACAAACCAAACAAAAGCAAAAAGCAGACTGTTACGCCCTGCTTCCGATGTATGAGTCGGAACTGCTGGGTTCTGCCTAAGCCCTGGGCATTCAGCTCAGGGCCTTGAAGAAAGCTACCTTACTTGGACAAAGAAGCTTAGAAAGACGCTACCCAATATAAAGTTGTTATCAGCACAAGGCCTTTAATGGGAAAGCTGTCTTGTGAAACTGAAATCTGAGGCTTGTACCACACACATACTGCCTCTCCAAGGCATTAAAAGAACCACCACTGTGCCTTTAAACCCGGAGGCATCAGAAACCTACACAAAGTTGTACCAGACACACACTTTCTTAGAGCGCATGGCCACCCACACAAGGGGCAATTCCCACCTAAGATGAGCTCATGAGAGGAACTAGAAGCCAAAACGTAGATGCAAAAAAACGAGAAAACTGCTGTGTGAGAGGAGAGAAAAGCCATACGCCAGGTGTGACGCACACCTTCAATCCTAGCTCTTGGGAGGCAGAGGCAGGTGGATCTCCATGAGCTGGAGGGCAGCCAGGTCTACACAGTGAGACCCGTCTTAAAAAGGAAAAGGAATTAGGGCTAACAGAGCAAAGTAAGATAAAACAAAAGAGGAAGAGTAGCAAGAAAACCCAGCATCAAAACAACTTAATAAACAGCAACAGAGAATAGGAAAATGAAAAGACAAAAAGTCCTAGGAAAGAATTAGATAGAACTTCTAGAAATGGAGTCACAGAGCTAGAACACCCTCAGTAGACAGGTTAAACTAGACACACTGGAGAACTAATGACAACTAATGAACTAGTGATAATTGCCCAGAGCTGAAAACAGAACGGATCCCAGCGCACGCCACTGCGGTGGAACTGCAGAGCATCAACACAAAGGAAAACCTCAGCCTGTGGTTATCTGACTTCTGGACCGGATGAGTACAGCACAACCGTTCTAATTCAGTCTCCGCCCCAGCGATCCTCCCACCCAGAACTCTAGCCTAGAGCATGGGGTCAAAGAGCATGTCCAAGGGACAGGATGGGGTGAGCTGGAAGAGCAGAGACTCGCACTGCACCAAAATTTAGTTCTCTTCTTGCTCATTATAGGTGAGATGAGGAAGAGCAAAGAGCTGTGTGTGTGTGTGTGTGTGTGTGTGTACATGAGTGCAAGGGCCCAAAGAGGTGTTGAATCTCCCTTGAGCTGGAGTTGCAGGCAGTTGTGAACCATCTAATGTGGGTGCTGGGAAGCAAACTCAGGTTCCTTGAAAAAGAACAGGACACATATTTAACTACTGAACCATCTTTCTAGCCCCCTAAACCACTCAGTATTTATAATTTTTTAAAATTTATTTTATTTTATGTGTGTGTTTTGCCTTCATGGGCCCATGGAGGTCAGAAGAGGTTATCAGATCCCCTGGGACTGGATTTAAGGATGATGGTAAGCTACACGTGGGTGCTGGGAAATGAACCTAGGTCCTCTGCAAAAGCAAAAAGTGCTTTTGAACCATCTCTCCAGCCCCAATATTTATATTTTTTTTAATTTGTGTTTGCACGTGTGATGTGTATGCACACGTGTGTGCAGGTGCATGCACGCGTAGAAGCCAGGGGAAGACATCAGGATTGTTCTTGAGACAGGGTTTCTTACTGAACCTGGAACTAGGCTGGTAGCTAGCAAACCACCGCCATCCTCCTGTCTCTGCCCCATTCCTATGCTGGGGTCCCAGGTGTATGCATAGCGACGTCTGGCCTTTTATGTGGGCACTAGGGATTTGAACTCAAATCCCTCACCAAAGCCTCATGCTTGCACAACGTGTGCTCTTAACCTCTGAGCTATCTCCCGAGCCCCAAGACCTTGCAGGAATGAGAACAATCAGATGAGTGAGAGACAATACGGAAAACAGTGCAGTGTTAATGATGGTCTAGTGAGTTGGGGAGAAGAGGAGACAAGTGTGGCATTTGTGTGTCTGGGTTTTTGAGTCTTTCTGGCATTTCCTCTTAGGAAGAGACTAAGAGAGAAGACTTTGTCCTCAATGGCAGCCATCTGAAGAACTCCAGGAGGCCGGGAGTACTGACTGCTGTAAGCCAGGGCTGCCAGGCTTTCTGACTGGGTCTGATCAGCTACAGCTGAGTCAGGAGCCACTGTCCTGGGGCAGAAGCAGCTGCAGACTTGGCTAGGGCTGAGTCTACAGAGCTGTCCCCATGGGAAAGGTGGCTTGGGGTCACTGTGGAGCTCTGGGTTATCTACCAGCCTCCCGGGAAGCTGAGGAGATAGAGCTCACTGAAACACAGGCCCAACAGGGGCCACACCTGACTTCCAGTGACATCACCTCTGCCACCTGGAAGCAGAGGACACACCAGTGCAAAGCACGTGACACTGTTGTGAAGTTCTCAGAGAGCAGCGACTTCCTCATTGGGGTTGGAAAAGCAAGCAACTGGGAGAGAGAAGCTTCATCCACTGCTTGTGTTGAGGGTAACTGACCTGTCCTAACAGCCATTTTAAACATACATTTTGATGGGCCACCGCTGCTTCCATCAGTGTGGAATGAAGTAGAAGGGAGGTTAACTCGTTAGGTCACAAATGCAGTAGAGGCCAGCAGGGTTGTTTCACTATGGCCTTCCTGCCTGGGACTTCACAGAGAGTGTGCTGGGTGAGGTGGTAAGTTGGTATTGACAGCTCTTTCAGAATGGCTCTTGGAGCACATTTGGTTTTTTGAAAGCAGGAAGGCAAAAGAATTGAGTGACAAGGACGATAGAGATGGCCCAAGGAGTTAAGGGGAGGGTCCTGGGGGAGAAGTATGAACAGGAGGCAAGCAAGCAGCTGCAACAGCTTCTGTCCAAAGGCTGCTGCTCTCAAGGCAGTAGCACAAGGGATCATCAGAAATGCAGAATCTGGAGCCAGGCATGGTAACCCATACCTGAAATTCCAGTACTTGGGAGGTTGAGACAGGGGGATTGCAAGTTAGAGATCAACTTGGGGCTACAGGGTAAGACCCTGCCAAAACAACCACCACCGCCGCCGCCGCTGCCGCCGCCGCAGCAGCAGCAACAACAACAACAACAACAAAAAACCCAAAACCAAAACCAAAAGCCAAAAACCACCAAGAAAACAAACCCCCAAACCAACCAACCAACCAACCAACCAACCAACCAACCAACCAAACAAACAAACAAACAAACAAGAGTCAGTCTTGGGCCCTACTCCAGACTTACTGAACCATAATTTGCACTTGATAGGTACCACCCTAGTGTGCAAACAGAGAGAGGTGTGGGAAGTCCTGGAACCCATGACATCCTTAAGCCTGAATAGCAGGCCAGGAGCAGTCAGGATGGTGGGCCGATAGCCTGGTTTCCCAGGACATTGCTACTAGAAGGTTTTGCTATGCTTCCTAGGCTGGTCTTCAGCTCACTATGTCCATCAGGGCTGACCACAAACTCACAGCTGTTCTTCTGCCTCAGCTTTCTAAGAATAGCATTTTAAAAGGACGTTGACTTTGAATAAGAATTAGGGTTAATTTAAGTGTAAGAGCTAGTTAGTAATAAGCTTGAGCTACCAGCTGAGCATCTATAAGTAATATTAAGCCCCTGAGTGGTTATTTGGGAACTGCTGAGTGGGAGAGAACCCTCTTTTTACATATGGCACCCAATATGGGGCTTGAACCATGATCCTAAAATTAAGAGTCTCATGCTCTACTGACTGAGCTAGCATAATTCTTATCTATGTTTAGCCATGTTGCTTGGTACAAGGACAACAAAACAAAAGCAAACAAACAAACTACTATGGAGTAAAGAAAATGTACCTTGAATATAATGGCAGAATTGCTATCAAAAAGGAAACCCAACATCAATAGATGCAACCTATTGTATATACCTATTTCCAAGCATCTGTGCTTCATTGCAGGAAGAAGTGTTCTCTAGACACAGCAAAGTTGGGCATTTCTCCAGAAAGCTTATGATAAAGGCAGTATCTCTAATTTCACCCAACAGCAGCCTTTTAGTGAGTTTTCACTAAATTTGGCAAACTAACTTTCAGCTTCCTTTCTCCTCACCTGCCCTGCAAGAATATTCCTATACTCAGACAGGGCACCAAGGTTCTGGATGTAAAGGCAACTGGTACCTATGCTTCTCTCTTGTAAGTGAAGTGGCATCATACCCTTCTTCGTCATTCTCTTAGGGCCACTGGAGACCAGAGGTACATATCTGCATTGCAGGGGTCCCACGGCCCTGCTCAAATGGCCACCTTCTGTCGAGGCTGAACCAGCTGCCCTTGGAGCCAGTTGCACAGAAGTCAGTAGCACAGACGAGGCTGGCCTCGCACGTGGACGTGGCTTCTTTGCAAAGGCCCAGTTTTAGAGCCTTCCCTTTGTCTATCCGATTGAGGCAACGTCTAGTTTTAGGTTTCTAAGGTAATTTGCAGAACCACATTATTAATGCGGCAAATAATACTATTATATGCAAATAGTGATACTATTAATGCAAACAGCTTTGACTTAATTGTGCCAGTCACTACCAGCACAGACGGAATAGGAATGGCCAAGATCCGGAAGATCTTCTGCGACTCAGCTCTTCTGCTGCCAAGTGGCAGC
This sequence comes from Peromyscus attwateri, assembly GCA_902168425.1. Lineage (NCBI taxonomy): Eukaryota > Metazoa > Chordata > Mammalia > Rodentia > Cricetidae > Peromyscus > Peromyscus attwateri. Next base: position 57,051 of record CABHPP010000357.1, on the reverse strand, counting down.
CATCAGTAAATTCATCTCCTGTCTCCAAAGCTCACGTGCCTCGTGTGTAAAGTGAAGAAGACGACACCTGTCTGACAACATGACTGTGGGGCACAGCACAACCGCAGCCGTGAAGCACTCTGCACACAAAGAGCTAGTTTCTTAGTGGTACTACAAGCACGGTTGCTCTACTGCCCTGGTCCTTGAGCTTCAGTGTGTGTGTGTGTGTGTGTGTGTGTGTGTGTGTGTGTGTGTGTATGCATGTATCCAGCAGGGTTCTTAAACCGGAGTCTGTTTTGTAGTGGTGGGGATGGCATCCTTGGCCTCATGCATGTTAGGCAAACACTCCATTGCTGAGCAGTGGCCCACGCCGCCACGCCCCCAGTGTCCACCTCCTCCTTTCTTACCGCATTATGAACTCCTTGAAGCATAACCTCAGTTTGTTGTGATGTCGATAGAGCTTTGGGTCAGCTGGAATTTCAGCCAAGAACACTTGGGCCACCTCCAGCGGTCCCTGGTGGAGGAAGTGAAACACGATATAGATACTGAAATGAAAATTAAATTACTTGGGAGAGAGAGAATGCTGGGAGGGCTCCTTAGTTTGAACATTTAATTTTGTAGCTTGTTTCATGAAAACAAAAAGCCTAGAGAGGTCTTGAATTTCTCAGGAACCTGATTGCTGAGGAGGACTCAGAGTTTTAGGAGAATACTGACTAGTGTAAGTGCATATTCTCAACCCAATACTAACCTGACAGCTTTCCCTTCAGACGACAAGGTAATGCCTACAGCAAAGGCTAAGCACTGTGAGGGGCTCTTCGAATGCAAGGACTGCCTCTGTCTGTTCAATCCCATTTACTTACTGGTAGCCCCAGTGGAAGAAACCATTTTGTGTAAGCCCTGGTTTGAGCCAGAGAAATGCACAGGCCATCTGTGGCCTATGGTGGTGAGAGCAAATAGCGTCTGTGTTCTTCATAGGATTGGGACTCACAAGAGCAGAAACGTCCTAATTTTTTTCTAATCTTGGATATACAATAGTCTTTCTCCTGTCTGACACCTCTGATCCCTTTATGTTGAGTGGACTTAGAACTTCTGCAGGGGACCCTCAAATGGAGAAGGTGCTGGCTGGGAAGGACGATGGTTGATGAGTTGTTGAGTGTGACGGTGTGAAGAACTAATATCAAGGAGCCCACTAGACAAAAGGTACTAACTACGCTGTGTGTCTCTCCATCTGAGACAGGCTTAGTTCCATGCTTAACTCATGTGTAACGTTCTCACAGGAATAAGAAGCACCGACCTTTTTAGTTGGCCAAGAACATAGTCCCGGGTCAATCCTGGTTGGCAAGGCCCTTGCTATGCTGGGTATACCTGGTAGCTAGGGAAGGAGATAGATGCTCTGGGCCTTTTCTTCACCATATACACATTCTCAGATTAGTCCCAAGCCGTGCACATAGCTCTAACTATGCTGGACACAAGTCAGCTCTCTTCAGCAGGACTCCAGTTCTGGGTCATACTGCTAGATCTAGTCCCAAATTAGAGACTCTGAGAAAATGGCATTCCTTAAACACAGTCCACTCCTGTCTAGAATTTCTTTGGGAAGATGGCATGTGGACTGATCATCAAGTCCTAAGAAGGGTGTAAACCTCATGAATAAAAGATGAGCCCAGCCGAGCCGCCGGTAGGGAGCCCTGCTTACCTGGTTTACAGTGGCTCCCACAGAGCCTTGCAGTACCATCTGCAGCATCTTCGCATCTGGGGGCTCCTGGTGAGTGGCCACCGCTAATTGCAGGGTCTTCTTCTTCATATCTTCAATGGCAACTTCAATGGGAGTCAACACGAACTGAACAGAAGACAACAGTATAGTGAGGTCATGGGCTCCCCCAGTCCCTGGCAAACCTGGAACACTGGCAGGGAGGCCACCTGGATTTGGAGAAGCAGCTAAGGAAGGACTTCCTGGGCCCTTTGGAATCATCTGAACAGGTCACGTAGAGAGATGGGCTTGCCATTTCTTGAGTACCTACATGTTCAGTATCGTAAATGTGTCTCTCCTTTAAACAACCTCCTGTTCTTCCCACTCTACAGTAAAGGGGGGATTTATAAGATCAAGTAAGTAACGCAAAGTGTATTAAGTGTTAAGGTACAAATTTGATCTCTTCAAAGCCCATGTTCTTTCTATCTGGTTGGGCTTCCTTTTCTATTATTGAACAAGTTACAAGGGGAAAGCTCAGCAGCCAAGATTTTCTTTCCCATCACCACGTAAGTTTTTGGCATCATTTGCGCCCTTTCCAACTCACCCTGGTGGTGACCCCTGGTGAAGAGCATTTTCTTCAGGACCCACCTAGTTGCTAAGTTCTGCTGGTTTGGGGTAGAGGCCTTCCTGAACGCGATGGGTCAAATCCTGTCTCCCCCAAATCCACATGCTAAAGTCCTAACCTCCAGGGACTCAGACGGTGACCTTATTTGTAGGTAATAAAGTTAAAGTGCATTTAATAGGGTGGACCTAATTCGTATAATTGGCATCCTTAGGAGTTGAGGACACAAGTGTGTATAAAGGACAAATGATGTGAGTGACCCTGGGGGAAGATGTCCTTTGACAAGCTCAGCGGACAGGCCTGGGACAGATTCTCCCTCAGCCCTCACAAGGAACCAACCAGCCAACCCTCTGACTTTGAACTTCCCTGCCTCTGGACTGTCGAGACAATACATTTCTGTTGTTTAAGCCATCCAGTCCATGGCACTTTGTTACCCAGCCCAAGCAATGGAAAGCACAGAGAAGTTCTAGGGAACTGCATATGGCTATAGGGACACTTGTAGACAATGTGTCTCTGTGTCGTGCCTAGAATATCTTACTGTTCAAAAGTCCAGAGCAGTAAGAACCATACTAGATACCTTCGAAGCCTCCTTTCTATTGACAGCCTCTAGGGCAGGCTCCTCTGCCCTCTGTGAGTATTCCTCCCTGAGGAAGCTACAGCACTCAATGGTGGTCTAGATGGCTGCTCTCCAACCAGTTCAGCCCATGCCGCTCCTGCCCTGTGGAGCGGTTGGTTGCAAGTCCTCTCCTTGCTCACTGACTTAATTAGGCCTGTTACACTTGTTATTTTAATGAATAACACGTAAACTGATGAACTAAGGGTGTGGAAAGAAAGAGTTGTTTCTATGAACATCAAGCGGAATGCTTGGGCAAGATGTCATGAAAGTGAGTGGCTATAAAAATTCCTGTCATATTAGGTATACACAAGACAACTGTAAAAGGCTTTGGGCTAGGCTCTCATCAAGATCCAGAAGCTATCCGCTCACACGTCAGTTTTGTAAGGCTTCATTCTGCATCATGGAAAACAAACTGAAAACTGGGTGTGGTTTATACAACAGACAATGCTGTTGTGACCAGTCAAGCCACGAATTAGAGAAGGCTGCAGTCCCGTATAAAGAGATGGGATGTGAATTAGCATGTAGGGATTTAAAGGAAAAATGGAATATTTGCGATGGATTCTATTAAAATGGGTTAAATCTTCCAAAATACATAAGGTCTTTCTCGCCAACATTTTTATTAAGAAATTGGAGCCGAATACTTTGTGCACAGCCACAGGAAGAATCTGGAGCCGGAAGTCAGGCTGATATGCCTGCCTCATCTGTGCCCTTCCCACATAGAACACCAGCTCAGGGGGGCGGCTTATCTGTGGTTCCCTCTCCAGTAACTAAGACTATAATAATGCCTGAAATACCTACAGCCTTTAGGTACATACTTTTTTTTTTCAACAGAAGGCTGGGGTGTAGTGTGCAGTGTTCACCTAGCAAGCACAAGGCCCTGAATTTAGTACCTAACACTGCACAAAATATTTAAAATTTTGGTATAGTCATTCATCTCTCCATGGCAAGTTGGTTCTGGGAACCACTGTCTTCAACCACACTGAAATTTGAGGATGTTCAGTGTTTTGAACATGAAGTATACCCATAGCATCACATACTGGGGGCCTGGTTTCCCATGGAAACCTCCTCCATAACCAGTGGGTGAATCTCTTGATGAATTGATGACAGGAGGTATGATATGAAGTGTAGAGGATAGGCTTGGCGGGTAATGTAGGTCCGTGCGAGCATGCCCTTGGGGGCTGTTATTTTTCCTTGACCCCTTCCTGTAAGCCTCACTGTCTGCTTCCTGCTCACTGTGGTGTGTACTGAGTGGCTCCGTATGCTTTCTTCACCATGATGTATGTATGAGACTTCAAACACTGTGAGCTACAGGAATCTTCCCCTAAGTTGTTTCCATCAGGCATTTGGTCACAGCAGTGAGTAACACTACAGTGGAGTGGAGTGGCAAACCCTTCACATCTGATGGGCTGCAAAGGCCGTGTAGCCAGCTGCTTTACCATATTCTTTAAGGGGAAAATAACAGGGATAAAAGGTCATACAAATTCTTTATAGATGTAAACTTTCCCTTCAAAATGCTAATTCATGGTTGGCTGACTCCATGGATACAAAACCTGGGAATATGAAGGGCCAACTGTATAGGCATCTTATGTAAGTTTATAATTAAAATGGAAAGAGATGACACTGTAATTAAATATGTAACCATGCTATAGAAAGTTATGCTATATTATATATAAATATATAAAAATATACATATCATAAGCATACCATATAATTTATTAATATTAACTAACATAACATAAATATATCATATACTATAAATAGATTTAAATTACTTTATATATTTATATATAAATATCTTATATGTAATATATAAAATAACAAATACACAAAATATTTAAATATATTTTTATGTGTAAATATTACATATTATATGTAAAATATAAAATTACGCTATATTAAAGAGTTAAATATTTAATATGAAGTATTGTTTTGAAAGGTGTAACTAACTGAATGGGATTCCTCAGCCCCATGAGAGTGAGAGACTAGTTTTCAAGGGCGTCTTTGCACATGCTAGATAAGTGACCTACTACTGAACTGCACATCCAGCCCTTGGCTTATTCAGACAAGCTCTTGCTACATAGTTTAGGTTGCTTTAGACTTGCTATACAACCCAGAATGCTATCTAACTCAAGTTGCTCTTGCCTCAGCCTCTGGAGTGTTGGGATTATAGGCATGCACTCCCAGGCTTGGCATGTTTGTTGGATCTCACTACATAGTCCTGGTTGGCTTGTAACTTGTTATGTAGATAAGGCTGGCCTTGAACTCACAGCAATCCACTTGTCCGTCTCCTCAGTACAGGGGTTACCAGCCTTTTTCTTTCTTTTTTTTTTTTTTTTTCAAGGTTCCCTTCAGTCTCATGAGGTAGAGCTGGTGTGGGGGTCTCAGAGATCACCCAGGGCCACTCCTTCAGGGGTGGCCACTCCCCTCAGGGTGATTACCTCCTCCTTCTGGATGACTCGGATCCTGGTCTTGATGTAGGGGAAGGCATGCATGGTGGTGAGCACGGTGTTCCTGCGATGCTGCTCATGCAGCTCGCCCCGGGGCCGTCCCTCCAGAGTGAAGGGGGTGGTGTACATGAACCTCCGAAGGTTGAAATTCTTCTCAAAGTAGGTCACCCTGTCTTTCATCTCATACTCATCAAAGTAAGGCTCCACAAAAGTGATCTGTATGTAGGCCTGGAGGAAGAGTTAAGAAGAAGGGAGAGGGGGTTGGGGATTTAGCTCAAGCGCAAGGCCCTGGGCTCGGTCCTCAGCTCCAGGAAAAAAAAAAAAAAAAAAAAAAAAGAGGAGGAAGGGAGAGATGAACCATTCAGTCAAGGAGATGTATGGCGCCTTGGAAGGGCATGCTGGGACAGAGCACAACACTCCTTTCCAATCAGAAAACCACCAGTGCTGAATGCCTCAGGCCAGAACTCAGAATCTGCCCTTCTCTTCTCCACCCTAGGCAAAGAAAGGCTCTTGAGACTGTGGAAGGGAGCATACTTCAGGGAAGAGTGAGGTCTACCTACTTCCTCCTCTAGCACAGCAAAGGCATCCATCTGCTGTTCCAGGGAGGCAAACCTTCCTTACTGAGTGGCCATGATGAAGACCTGCTAATCAGGTAGTGCAAATGCTTACACGGAGAAAATGCATAGTACCATGTGTTTGCTAGGATGGAGCAGCTGGAATGTTCAAATGAGCATCGGGGAGTGCAAGATGCATGGCTACTCTATAAGCCAAAGCCCTTTATGCAGCTAAATGACACCAACCCAAGAACCCCACTCCGTGTGTGTACGTACACGAATGTTTGTGTGGGGCTTTTCTTGGATTGGATGTACTTGTTGCGGTCTTGAATCAGAACAGCTGTGACCACCCACATGCAGGAAGAGGGTGGGCTACTGAAGCCCCTTCCCTCCCTATGTCCACTACTCCCCCTCTGTTTGCCACGCTCCTCCCCAGAGATGAAGCTGCAAACAGCCGTGGAGAGGAGGAGTTTCTCTGGTGGAGTAGCTGTCCACAAATTGCATAGAGGATTTCCTGGTGGTGCAGCTGACTATGAGAGCCCATGCGCCTCTAAATAACACCAATAAACTCATTGCCAAGTTAGACCTGAACAGAACCCTTTCTTTGATCTGCTCTTTCCCTCACTATATGAGGTGAACAGAAATAGACTCCTCAGGAGAGTCACATGGCATCAAGAAAATGAAAAGTAATAATCAGCCGGAATCAGAACAACATTGTTCATAATAAACAACTAGGAACTGCCCAAATGTCCCTCTAGTGGAGATCCCAAGCAAAGTGTATTCGTCAACATGGTGACTACTACTCAGCATGAAAAGGAAGGAGGTAGTCCAACACGGTGAGTCTTAAGTGGGGATGCTGAGTGAAAGAAGTCAGCCTCACAGGGCTGCATGCTCCCACATGTCCACGCTCCAGAGAGGACAATCTATACAGACCTGGGGACTCTAGCTTGGTGACCACTAAGGGCTGAAAGTAGAGTGTGGTGACAGAAGAGCCTGGGGAAACATTTCAGAGTGACAGGATGGTTTTGTACCTTGACTGTCAAGGTAGTGGTTATGTGTGTGTCAAAATGCACTCAACTATATACCAGTGAATTTTACACACACACACACACACACACACACACACACACACACACACACACAGTGGAAAAGGGTGCTTGTTAATGACTAAGAGTTCTTTAAAGACATGAGGAAGAAGAATGGAAATGAGCCATGAATGCAGGCTGAGACAGTCATCCAGAGAGGAGGAAGGGTGGGTTAGTGACCTCATACTGTAAATCATGCTTTAGAATAATGAAATCTGGGTGGGACTCTGGGTTAGGACTCTCATTCCAAGCTCACAACCTACCCTGGGAATTTTAAAAGAGGGGAAAGGCCCTGACATTGGGAAGGTCAACTTGGGCTGTACTCAGATTACTGTGGGCACACAGCCAGTCCTATCTTCCAAGGACTCCAAACATTCCTGTTCAATGCTTATCATAATGATTGCTTTCAGGCCTCAGCTGGGGAATGTCTCTCAAATGAGTGAGTGTTCCAACAAATGGAGAAAAACTTGTAGTTGGCCAATTCCTCCCTATCGGTATCATCTTTTTGCAATCCTGAAGACAGAACTCGGGGCCCACATGGAGAGGGCACAGAAACCGCCCTTCCTCCTGACCTTGCACTCCGTGTATCCGTTACTGTATAACTGCAATCAGAATATGGTACTGTTTTGAGTCCTTGCGCTCATCCTGGTGAATGCTCTAACCCAAGGGTGTAATGAGAACTCCTAAACTTGCAGCCAGAGAGAAGTATGGATGGTGGGAGACGTATGGGAGCTCCACTTGAGGCTCATGTTTGAAACACAGGCAGTCTTGAACTGGTGAAGTCCCACGTTACATGTGAGCTGTCAGCATCCGAATTGCACAGCACTATCAGCTCAGAGGTGGGACGGGCAACATCTTGGTGTGGAACGAAGTCCACACCCCTTGATCCTTCCTCCAATACCACAGCAATCCTACTCATGGCTAGAAGGAATGCCTGAAACCTAAAGAATGATGCCACTAAACACTGTCAACCAGAAGCTGCTGTAGCTTTTGGACAACACGCACAATTTACATGCATGTGTCTGTATATGTTACAATTGTGCATGCACCTGTGGAGGCCAGAAGAGGGAGCTGGATGCCATGCAGCTGGAGTTACAGACGGTTGTGAGCCTCCTATTGTGGGTGCAGGGAACCAATCCTGAGTCCTTTGGAAAAGCAGGAAGCTCTCTTAACTTCCAGACGCCAGAAGTTGGAATTTTAAAACATATTTTTAAGTTGAAAGTTTAAACATTTTATAGAAACGCACTAATGAGTCATAGCGATTAAGAAGAATGTGGGTTGGGTATCAGACCTCATGGTGGAGCAGTGGCTCCACCATTAACAACCATCTTAGAAAGTTGTTAAATGTTTCCAAGCCTCCATTTCCTTACTTATAAAATAGAAACAACCAAACCTATTCCTAAGGGCTGCTGTAGGATGACAGAAAATGATTTAAACACACAGCTGGTGTTTAATAAATAATAGCTCTTAGCATTTAGGCATCTGTATTGGCCTGCCCTCAGGGTCCTGACAGGATATATCCTTAGTTGCAGACACTAAGAGCACCCGCTGTGTGCATTCGCTACAGTTTCCTTATAAAAGGCGGGCCTTGTACACCTCCTGTTTCTTTCTCTTCTCTGTTCCTATCCCCAGGGACCGGTCTCTGCCCTCTTCTCTGCACCTTCTCTTCCCTCCCCTCATAAACCTCCCACACAGGCCCTGTTGTATGGTGTAACTTCTTCCCGCCATTCTTAAAATAAAATAGCTCCTATTATAATTTTTGTTTTTGAGCATGCTTTCTTCTTTTTGGTTTTCTGAGACAGGGTTTCTCGGTATAGTCCTGGCTGTCCTAGAACTCACTCTATAGACCAGGCTGGCCTTGAACTCACAGAGATCTGCTTCTCTCTGCTTCCTGAGTGCTGGATTTAAAGGCATGCACCTCAACACTGACTAGCTGTTTAAAAAGTTATTTATTTTACATCCTGAGCACAGTCTGAGTATGTTTTTTAAAAGACCTGATCAATCTGTAATTAAACCCTGGAGTCGGGGGAATGCTTGTCTGCTGGCTGGTGTGATGTTTACATGCCCTGCAAATCCTATCACTAGGGAGGTTGAGGCAGTAGAACATCAAATTCAAGGCCAGCCTGAGCTACATAGCAAAATCCTGTCTCAAAAAATCTAAATGGCTGAGGAGATGGTTCAGTGGGTAAAGTGCTTGCTGTATAAGCATAAGAACTTGTGTTCAGGTCCCCAGCACCCACAGAAAAAGCCAAGTGTGTGTGTGTGGGAGGGAGTGGGGGTGGCGGCACACACCTTTAATCCCAGCATTCGAGAGGCAGAGCCAGGTGGATCTCTGTGAGTTCGAGGCCAGCCTGGTCTACAGAGCAAGATCCAGGACAGGCACCAAAACTACACAGAGAAACCCTGTCTTAAAAAACAAAACAAAAAAAAAGCCAAGTGCGAGCCGGGCATGGTGACACATGCCTTTAATCCCAGTGCTCAGGAGGCAGAGGCAGGTGGATTTCTGTGAGTTCGAGGCCAGCCTGGTCTACAAAGGGAGTTCCAGGACAGCCAGGGCTACACAGAGAAATCCTGTCTCGAAAAACAAAACAAACCGAAAAGGCCAAGTGAGACACTACATCGCGCATGTGTGTCCTCAGTGCTGGGTGTGGGGAAGGTGGTAGAGATGGGCAGACCCTGGTGTTTAAAGGCCAAACAGGGAACTCCAGGCAGAAAAAATAAGGTGGTACATGATAGAGAAAGACACTTGATGTTAACTTCTACCTTCCACATGTGGGCATGTATGGGAGCATGTACCCGCATATACTCTAGCATATACCCCACTCACACATGTGCACGAGCACACACACACACACACACACACACACACACACACACACCCCAAAACAAAACAAAACATGGTTGCATTTGAAGGACTGGGAGAGTCTGGACACAGAAGGTCATTCTGTGTTTTCAGGGTAGAGTCTGGTGGTTGTTTTTTAGTATATTTTCTCCATACCTTGTTAGGATCCAACTTGGTTTTATCCACAGGAGTGGAGTCTTTTATCACTTCCACAAACTCTGCACCAAAACATTGGCCATAAAATCCCTAGGGAAGAGAGGCCAAGAGTATATAAATTCATTTGGAAAGCATGCAACGCTTTGGAACCAGTACAAGGCAGAATTTGTTGATTATTGATGGTCCCTCTGAGCTAAGAAGCAAACTTAAGCACTTCCTGAGACAGAAATAAAAGTATAAGATGTTCAGCACACTCAAGTACCCAAGCCTCCCCACAATACAGATGCATGGTCTCAAATTCAGCCAATGTCATCACATTTCTGGAGGCAGCTCCATGGTTAGGGCACTATTTACTTCTTGCATTTTGCACCCTGGACATTTGGAGGTCGCCAGGCTTCCCATAATGTGGCAAGCCAAGTATGCAAGGAGACGAGATACATGCCTCTAATTTTAAGCAGAGGACACAATATTAGGGAGTTAAGAGCCTGGGCCAATGGCTAGTTTTCCTTGTCATGAGGTGAATGACTTTGGGCAACCGCCCAACCTGACTAGGCCACAGCTTCCCCGAGCTGACTCCTCTCGCCTTATTTGGCAGCACAAGGAACGATTGGGCAACACAAGTTTCTAAGCTCTACAGTCATAAGAGGAGACAGTCAAAGTAACAACATGGCAGCCTACGCGGGGACTCTGGCTGAATGTCAGCTCTTCACAGGATCCTGGTCTCTCAGTCCGAGAAGGCTCTTCCTTGTTCCTCTCAATTTCTGCTTCTGTTTTCCTGGCTTTTCTCTCTGCTGTTTCTTTTTGCTCCGTCCCTTGTGAACCTACTACTGTTTTCTGTTTCATAGAGGAGCTGCTGCCAGGTTGGAGCTGGGGCTGGCCATAGCTACTTTCCAATTGCTTTGTGTCTGAGTGGAATGTGTTGTTTAGGGACACTTAAGGACAGCCTCGCCACTGGGGGGAAGGGAATGACTCTGGAGTTTGGTCAGATTGCTTCCAAATCAAGATGAAAACCTTCACGTCAAAAAGCACCATGACCAATGCCTGTTGGTACACATATTGGTAATGTGTGGGAGGGGCTGTAAGTAAGCATGGATGCTGACTGAATTTTATACAGTCTTGAAAATCACTATCCAAGATTTAAATTTTAAACTTTGTAAAACAAACATAGGATTCAAGAGAAAACTATCCAAGTCTTGTGGTGCTCACAATCTTACCTACTACCTTCATACTACAAATGCAATGTAGAAAATTTATATAGAGGTTGGTAATGAGCACATTAAAAAAAGAGATACATCCTATCTTGCTTTTGGGAATGTACAAGGTCAAGGATACAGCACCACTTTCTCACCTCTAGCCTATGTGAGATCTCAGGAAGCTTTGTAATGGCTGGCTCCTTGTACACAAATTCCTGCTCATCCAAATCCCCAAATCTGGATCCGTAGAAACCAACTCGGAAGTAAGTTCCAAACATCCTCTTATGGTCCTGTTACAGAGGGAAGGGAAGCTCTCTTTAGCTGTGTCATTACTGGTGAACCACTTAGCTAAAAGGATTGGTTACTGGGCTGCAATCATTTTATTCCCACAGCTGACATTAAGGGGAACCCTCTGTTTAGCAGATTTAATATTTACATAATAAACCCCAGAAATGATTACAAAAGAAATCCCATGAAAAACTCCTCGTGCTTCGCTGAACTGAATTTTTAAAATTCTCACATTTTCTAGCTATAAAGCAATTCAACCTGTCACGTTGTATTCCCAGACCTTCCTTGTTTGATTCAGAGTTACAGTACGGATGAGCTCAAGGGAAATCTTTAGCCAGGAAGACGGTGGAGCATCTCGAGGGCAGGGTCACCTGACACCAGCTAACAGAACCTACAGGCCAGGCTCATCCCCAGCTACCTTGGTGATGATGTTGTCAAAGGCCTTCTGTAGTTTGTCATGAGTGGAGGTCAGCTTCCGGAAATCTCTATGTGCTTCCAGGATGGGGATGACCAGCTTGTAGACTTCATTAACTGTCTCATACAAGCCTCCCTGGGGAAAGAGGAGATTATTTAATGCACTGGAAATTTAAGAAGAAGAACCAGAGTGAATTATGCAAACAGCATGCAGGAGAGTGCCCTAGTGCTTTACGGAATCCATGGCTGTCTGGGCATCTTTGGAGACCAGGCACCTTGCTAAGTGGTCCTGAATGGTGACGCTAGCCAGGGAGGTGGCTTTCCACAAACTGAAGACAGGGGAGAAGATGGCACAGGTATTAAGGGGCTCGGAGAGGTGGGCTTGTGGCTTTTGAGCTTATCAGAGGTTCTCCTCTCACCAGATGCAGGACCTCAAGGGAGCTAATGGGGTTCTAACCAATTGATTTCCTAGGATTTCAGGAAACTAAAGGATACATGGTGTGTGTGTGTGTGTGTGTGTGTGTGTGTGTGTGTGTGTGTGTGTGTGTGAATATGGGCAAAGTACAATGATATGTATATGGGAAAATGCAATAAGGAAGCTAGTTTTGTACAATCACTAAAAATTAATTTAAAAACTATTTTCTGGTTTCTAAAATAGAAAACAAAGATAGAAAAATAAAGGCAGTGAACACAATAATTCAAATACATAGAAAGTATAGGGAGGAAGTTTGGAGGTGAAGAGTAGAAAATAAAAAATAATACAGACAGGAAAACAGAATGGGGTCAGCTAAATGAAGTATTTGATTTACTTGGCTTCACCATGGGGAGAGAGGGCAATGATTAAAATGGAAATCTATGAGTGGCTTCCCACCTCCACCTGAACTGCGGTCAGTTTTTTATGCTTTTTCTCTTACTAGGAGTCAGCTCCAGATCAGGCTACTAAGGGATGGTTCTCTGCCGTCCCATCTCTCTGAGCTGCCTCGGTCTGGACAGGCCTTGAAGACCAGTTGAGTGTCAGAGGGAAGATGTCATGGATCCCTGCCTGCTCCTCAGTGCCTCCTCCCCTATGTTTTTCTGTGAGGGAAAATGAGGGAGTAAGAATATGCCTCATCCCTGATTGTGTAACCCTGGGCAAGTCGTTTCGCCTCTCTGTGGCTTAGCCGCCACCCTATTAAATGGAAATAATACTGGGAAACTGCTCCTGGCCAATGAGCGTGCAGTGGAAATAAGAGTATATGTCCACGATGAAATCTCCTCCCTGGGAGAGCTGATGCAATCTGTGGACATCAAAGTCATCGCTCGTCTAGCCAGGAGCATCCAGCCAGGCCCAGCCCTGTCGTGCATGCCCTGGTGAGTGTGAGGAAGGCCACTGACCGTGCTGAAGAGCTCTGCAGCCTGCTCCAGGAGGCCCACCAGGCCACTCTCGGTGAAGTACCGCCCAGAGCACACTCCATCCTCATCAGGCGACAAGGTGTCATCAGAGACTGCAGACTCCTCAAGCACATTGGAAGAAATATTCTGTAAGAGAACCTAGCATGAGCCCAGGGAACGGGGGACCTGACAAATAAGGGCCCACAAAACCCAGACAGACTGTAGGATAAAGAAGCCATGCTCTATGTCCTTCACTGGGCGGCGATCACAGCGAGTCTGCCATCCATCCACAGGAGCTTCTGGTGGCTATTCATTTTGAAAGGTCACACTGAGCAAACTTGTCATCAAACGCCACAATTTTTAACCATGAAGGAATTTCTAGAAAGCACACTTTCCTTACTGTAACAACAGTTTAGCTGGAACAACCTCACTGTGAGTGAGATAACCCTAAGGGACATATATGGAGGGCCTGGGGTTTCAAGACCAAGACCAGAGAGCAGGGAATGGAGTTCCATTTTGCCAGCTCATGAACCTTTGACTTTCGGGAGTTCTGCCGAAGTGTGCTGCTACTGCTTGTCTTGACTTTGAGATAAATAATCATATTATTACATATGAAAGTAATGAACGAGAACGTCTTCCATCTTTTTTTTTTTTACAGATTTTTTAAAATTTATTTTGTAGACAGGGTTTCCCTGTGTAGCCCTGGTTGTCCTGGAACTCACTCTGTACACTAGGCTGGCCTTGAACTCACGGAGATCCTTCTGCCTCTGCCTCCTGAGTGCTGGGATTAAAGGTATGTGCCACCACCGCCCTGCCAGAAGCTTTTATGTGGTTCAGGAAAAGTTGCATGCCTCACACACGTTTTGCTGCTATGTGTTTTTTCTTATATAAACCATAGACATTGGAGCCTCTTCCCAGGGAATGCAATGTCCATGGAAGGGTTGGCTCCAACGAGAAACCCAGGGCACAAAACTTGAGGAAGCACTCGTGTTCAGGGTCAGGGAATTGCTGATTCGGGACTTGCTGGATTTTGAGAGTGAGTTTCTCTTTACATTTTGTGTTGTATGTGCCCCTATTTGTCTCATCCGAGCTCTGATCCTGGCAGTGACTTTACTGTTTCTGACAGGCCAAGAGTCATTCTAGGCTTACAGCTATGGAAGAAGTGAGACTGGTGTACAGAAGAAGTGAGAAACCTTCATTGTTCAGGAACTGCAAACAGCGCACAGGTCGCTCCTTCCTCTTGCTGTGCACGTGGCAGGCATAACTCAACAATGATAACGCTCTTTCCCCCAGCAGTTGGATGTGCTTCAAAACTCTCAGCATAATGCTCCAGTCAGCCACTACCGATTGCTCAGACGCACTGTTTGAAATAAATGCTGACTACCTTCTGACTTGGCTATCAGAATCAGGGGAATCACCTTTAGGACTCCTTAAAGAGAGGCAGTCGTCATAGCCTATCCCTTCACAGTTACATTGGAACATGGTTTTGTGAACACAGAGTTTCTGGAAGTCCTTTGTGACCAATCTTTCTTCCAAATCTGGATTATTATGATGAACTGCTAACAGAAGGGAGAAGACATTCAGCTGAGAGAATCTAGTCACTTAGGACACGGGCACTAGTGGAACTGTGTTTGATTTTTCTGCATGTAGAGGAATAGGTATGAGCTAGGCAGCTCAACAGCTGTAAGTCACGGGGGCCAATATTCTGGGCAGACATTCCTGGCTTCAGAGCGAGGGAGGTCAAAATAACAGCAGCATCTGAGAACACATCCACATCTATGTTTGTGAGATCAGTATTGCTTGCACTCCAGGGATAGAATTCCAATGATCTCAGTGGCTTGGACCTCAGTGACTTCCAGGTTATTTCCCCTGAACACTCTCTCCACTCGACAAGCCTTTCCCAAAGGCTTGATTTTATTGGAGTACAGCACAGTTAAAAACCAGAGCACAGAAAGAACATGTAAGAAGTCAGCAGGAGAGCCAGGAGTGGTAGCATATGCCTGGAAGCCCAGCGCTTGTGAGGTAGAGGGATCTCTGTGAATTCAAGGCCAGTGAGAATCTGTCAAAGAAAGAGGGTAAGGAAGGAGTGAGGGAGGGAGGGAGGGAGGGAGAAGGGGAGGCGGGAAGGAGAACCAGCAGAGAGAATACCTGTTGCTAACACTGTCTGAACTCCTTTGTCCTTCTGTCACATAAAGTATCCTCATTTTCTTCTCTCTTTTTTGTTTTGTTGTTTTTTTGAGACAGGGTTTCTTGGTATAACAGCCCTGGCTGTCCTGGAACTTCCTTTATAGAGATCCGCCTGCCTCTGCCTCCTGAGTGCTAGAATTAAAGGCGTGTGCCATCACCACCCAGCCTTCATTTTCTTTTAGAAAAAACACGGGTAATGTTCAGTATGACCTGTGACTCTGGCACAGATAATCAGACCATCTTACTGTTTTGACTATTATGATTGGTTCAGGGATAAACACATGACCTGGTCAAAAGCAATAAGATGCACTAAGACTTTCTCTGCAACTTTCAGGAAGGAGGGATTTCTCTTTTTTCCTGGTCTTGCATCTTGATCTAGCATCATCAGTGTGGAATTCTGCCTCTGAAGATTGATGCCCACACCACTGAAGGTCAGGACAAGAAGTGGTAGCGACATCTGGGTCATATGAGTTTGGGTCCCTAGATCTAGACTGGCAAGTACTACTGAGGGCTAATATTCCCATACAGGCAGATTAATTCTAGTTCACCTAGATTACTGTGGGCTGGTTGCCACTCACTTTCAAGCACTCATTTCCAAACTGACTTCGTAGGACTCTTCTGAGAGAGATAAGAATTCTCCCACAGGCATCAGCATGGCCTGGAGTCTGTTCTGTATCCAAGTCCATCGGGCTCTTCATGTTCTGCACATTAAGCTCTCACACTTCACAGTGCCTTCCACCTTCCTCCTCATGTCTCTACCCTTTCCCTGACCTCAGTCTGGGCCACACGACACATACTCACAGCATCTTGTGTCCTTTAGACTATTTATTATTAAGTGTTACAGAATAAGGAACAGGACAGTTAGTTATATGATGTCTCTGGCTAGACTATAAAGTCCATGTGGACAGGATAAATGTGCAATGAATGTTCCGTAAAAGAAGGAATGGCTAGCCTGGCCTGGTGACACATGCCTTTAATCCCATAATTCTAGTGGCACGGGGCAGGCAGATTAGCAAACACCAGGCTAGCCAGGGTTACATCATGAGACCTTGTTTCAAATAACAACAAAAACACTATAAAAACAACAACAACAACAAAACCAAAATAAACAAACAAAGAAGGAATGTATAAAGATATATGAAAAGTAATTGATATACTCCCATGTAAGGATAATGTAGACTTCCCCAGGGGTTCTAGAACAACAATTTTATCTCCCCTTGGAACATATCAGAATAAGAAAGTCAACTAAATTCTAAGTAAAATAAGGATAAAATAAAGCTTATTAAACATAAGAGTAAAAATGAAATTCAATTAATTTTAAGCATTAAATAGCAGATAAAAAGCAGCAACTGGGAAAAGGCATAAGAAACAGCTTAGTAGATGAGGTAAGAAAGGGATGACCCTGCTCAATAGAAAGGGACAGGTCTAGGCGTCTCGCAGGAGCCAGAAGGGAGGCTGCAACATCAAGGTGATGAATAAGTAGACAAAATGAACTGCTTAAAAGAAGCAGACGCACTTGAAACATTTTTAAAAACTTTCTTATTCACTTCTATGTGTGCGAATTTAACTGGTTTTATAATAAACATTTCTGAATTAAGACTAAAATTATCTGTCGAGAATGAAATCCCAGAGTAAATGTTCTTCTTCCTGAGGACTGTAAGAAAGGAGGCAGCCGTGACCTGAGCTAAAACCCAGCTTGCAGATGAAGAGGCCTCCAGAAACCAGAGGCTCCGGGTTCCACCAGCAATAGTTTCGGGGTCTTGTTCTCTAAGCCTGGGAAAGCTACTTAGGACTGTCTTTCCTTTCTCTTTTACAAAGCGTCACAAAACGGTGTTGAAGAACAATAGAGAAGACAAAGCCTTTCACATAACCAGCCACAGTGGAAGTTCCAATGAGAACAATACAAATGCTTGTCTCCGATCAGTCTGGCTGGAGACGGTCCATGACTGCAGTCTGGTGTCTGTATGCTGCAGCGACGGTCATCTCGACAGACTCTATCTCGTTAGAAGAAACTTCTCATGACACTCTTTCCGCTGGGGACTTTTCTACCCTCTAAGTAGCATATTAAACCACACGCTAACAACAGTCCAAGTGGCCACTGGGCAGCCCCCCTCTGAGCTTTTAGGTCTGGCCCATTTTGCCCTTGTTGGCTGTGGGTAACTTTCGGGTTATCCTCAGCATCTGTTCAGTCATTTCTTTCCCATCTCAGGTCAATTTGATTCTTAATTTTGGACAAGAGTGGAACCCCACAGAGTTGGGGAAAAGAATTGAGGGATTGGGGCACGAGAGAATCATTACACCAGAGTTCCCTCCTTGCCAGTATATAAGCTAAATACAAACGTTTCAGAAAGAATTTAAATGATCTTAAAAAGAATTGCTGTCTTGTTTCTGACATCTGTGAAATGGAAATCGACCTGCTTCACAGGTTTATGGGGATGGCCAAGTGTCTAAAATGTCTGAGAAAATCTCCCAAAGCTCTCGTTGCCTCTAAGTATCATTACTGTGATGAATGTGTTTTAAAAGATGGTGAAGCCATTAGAAGAGGCAATTATAACATTTCAACACAGCGGGTTTTCAACCGTGGCAACCCAGACAACGAGGACCAGATACACTGGTGGTGGAAGCATCCTTGGTTTTTCCCTCTGGTGACTGTGGAAGCACTCCCCTGGGGCAGCCCCCCCTCCCCCCAGGTTGGACGCTGACCTAACAAAAGCTGTCCCACCTGAAAGCTGACGCTGCCCACGGGCAGGTAGCTGTGGTCCTCCAGCATGCTCAGGTACTCGGCCACCAAGGCGGCTGCGTGTACCAGGCACATGGCAGCCTCCGTGAAGCATTTCTTCTTGGTGTGTTTCTCTGCCATGTTCTGGAGCCAGGTCAGCCGCAGGTCAGGAGATGCTTGGTAGCTCTTGGCAATTCTGAAGACAGAAGGAGAAAGCTTCGTGGGCAGCCTTTCAGTGGTGCCATCTTACAGGGATGGCACTTTGATTTTTATAAGCTTTATTCCCCCCCCAACACTTTTGTTTACAATTTCAGAAAATAAGAGAAAGGATTAAACATTTCCTCCAACTCTAGGTGACTAGGGCATGCTGGATGCCAAGATAGAACACTTAGAAGTCTCATGAGGAAAAAAAAGCTCGGATAAAATATCCTTTTTCATGGAGCTCAGGCAATTTTCTTCCTTGTCTTTCAAAGTTGTAACAGAGGATAAAGTACTATCCTTTGTGATGGACAGAGCTATTTACCTTTGTAAGCAATTTCTCTCCAAACTACTGGACTTTACTATACAGTAAAGTGTGGCTTCTAAACTGTCTCTGTTTATAAATACAATTGCAACAGAGGCATGTGGGAAACAATTCATGTTGCAGCCAATAATTCTTTTCTCTCTTCCTAGACAGAAGATAGTCTTTAAAATAAACACTGTGTTTTAAGTTAGGGCAATATTTCTGGGAATTTATGAATCAACCAACTCTAGTTTTCCATTAGTGTTTATATATTTTTTGATGTTACCCCCCAACTGTTTTACCCAGGTTACCTAAGATGATGACATTAGAAAATGTTCTACTGGGGCTTGAGAGATGGCTTAGTGGTCAAGAGCACTGACAGTTCTTCTAGAGGACGTGGGTCTGATTCCCAACACCCACATGGTAGCTTATAACCATCTATAACTCCAGCCCCAGGGGACTTGATGCTCTCTTCCGGCCTCCATGGCCACCAGGCACACACATGGTGCACAGACAAAACATCCATATAAATTTAAAAAATTTTAATAATAGAAGAAAAAGATGGAACTCCACTGAGACAAATATTCAGACTTGCAAACAATGCCCCTCTTTCCTTCCTTCCTTCCTTCCTTCCTTCCTTCCTTCCTTCCTTCCTTCCTTCCTTCCTTCCTTCCTCCCTCCCTCCCTTCT
>CABHPP010000357.1:11320-37599 GCA_902168425.1 Peromyscus attwateri | reverse complement strand
GGCAACAATGCCCTTTCTATCTGCTCAGGAGAGTTTACCTGTACATGAGGTCCATGAGCATCTCAGGGTCTTCCTGGAATTCCCTCATTTTCACTGTGTCGTATAAAATGCTGTTCAGATTGCAAAGAAGTTCCTCCACCTGAAAAAAAAAAATGCAAGCAGTTCATGAAGTGCAGAGTGATCCAGAGAAAGGCTCTGGTCAGAGACAGGCCTGGATCCAGGGTGGACAGAACTCAAGACAATCTTCGGGGGGCACCTTCATCTGTGCAACCCAAGGCCCGCAGGTGATGTGGCCCCAAGATCCACGAAGCAGCTCCGCCTCCTTACACCATCTCCCTCTCCAACAACTTGAGTTTAAAATTTGAATGAGTTTCAGTCATTTGGAAACTGCAAAGGTACAAACTCTACTCTGGGATGCCAGGTTGTGAGAACCTACCAGAGCAGGCTAGGGGCTGGAGTTAAAAGGGAGAGACAGGTTGCACCTTTCACATGGGCACTGCAACAAGACAGAAGAGTAACTCTCCTCCTGGGTTCCTTACAACTAATGTTTACCAGTTCTTAATTGGGATCTTCCTTGTCTGTTTTATACACAAACCATTATCATTCATGCTCATTATTTCCTCTCCCTCTCCCTTAAATTCTACCCTAAGAATTTGACTCCTCTCCACCCCCACCTTTCCAGACCACCATTTCTTCATTAATCACCCCTCAATATTTATTATTTATTTAACTTTTCAGAGTTGTGGGGCTCAAACTCAGGGCTTTGTGAATGCTAGCCTCTACTACAGAACTCCACCCAACCCTGCACCCCCTTTCTTTTGTCTTGTACAGGATTTGTCACCACACAGTTATCACTTTTCTTGTGTTGGATCTTATTGTTTAGGACTATGCTTTCTTGGTGTCTTGAAGTTGAGGACAGTGGTATGTATATTGCATTTATCAATCACTGAAAACATGTAAATACAGGACAGGCTATAAATATCTGCAAATCACATGTATAATATATGTAAAATTTTATATGCAAAACCATAAGTGTGTATGCTTATAACTGGTTCATCTTAAACTCATGCATAATTATGACAAGGTACGTTCATGGGTCTACCTGGTTGGGAAAAGGAGTTGTCTGCATAGCCGTGTCCTCTTCTGAATAGGCCAGAATTGTCCTCAAGGACCTTCTCAGGTGCTCTTCATTGAAGTCTGGTGCTTTGCCTACCAAGGATGCCAGCGCCATGGTTACCTGCATCTTTACTCTTGCAAAGTTCTGCATCGGAAAAGATGACACACACAAGAGACAGTCAGCAAGTAACGAAGGGGAGGCTCCAGACACACACTGCTCCCAATGCTCCTTTCATTCCAGTCTTAAGCATTTCCTTTTCTCTCAACAAATTGTGAGCTGCTACGCTTTGCACAAGATTCATATGACTGTTCAAATGGGTTGGATGGCTCGTATGCTCCCATAAATCTGTCTGGCTCCCTTTAAATTTTCATTGCCTTTGGGCTGCCTCCACTCTGCAAGGCTGAAGATTATTATAAAGTTGGTCACAGGAAACAGGCTTTAGTGCCAAGAGTCTCTTCTTGGAACTTACAAAGGGGAGGGAACCTTCTAAGGTGGCACTCCCCCCTTCCCCCCAAGGCAGGGTGTTTCTCTGTGTAGCCCTGGAACTCACTCTGTAGGCCAGACTGGCCTTGAACTCACAGAGATCAGCTAAGGCAGCACTTTTGAGATTCTGGGATTTGAAATAGGCAGCTCCTGTTCTCCCAGGACTGTGAAAAGCATAGCTACTCCAGGGCCCATGGAGCGTGTCCTACAGGTTTTTAAAGTTATCCCTAACATATCATGAGAACCAGGGCCAGGGGTCTAACTCAGTAGTAAAGTAAGTGATTAGCATTGTGGGGTCCTCAGTTCAATTCCCAGAATTAACAGATGAAAATAAGACAAAGCAAAACAAAACCCCATGGAACCCCCATTTCTTCTATGGGCCCATTTATCTGCTCCTTCCTCAATCTATAAATTCTTGTTTGAGGTTAGAGAACTTCCTTTACAGAGTTTGGTATAAAAGACATTCTTAAAGATGCTTATTAACATAACGGCAAACAAAAGCCCCAAGCATGTCTTCTTACATGTATACAGACTAAGGCAAAGGTTTGCTATGAAACTGAACCCCCAAAGTGTCTACATTTCACTTAAAATTCAGGTTCAAGTCAGGCATGGTGGCGCATGCCTTTAATCTCAGCAACTGGGCAGAGGCGGGCAGATCTCTGTGAGTTTGAGGACAGCATGGTCTATATAGTGAGTTCAGGACAGCCAGGGTTACATAGTGAGGCCCTGTTTCAAAAAATCAGAAAAAAAAAATTCAGGTCCAGATGACAATAACCATTTACAATTCTCATCCACAGGTGTCCTGGTGCCACCCTGGACTAGTACCATTAAGACTTTAGAATAGGACATTTTTCCGAGTCCGTAACCTGCCCCTGTGTTCGTCCCACGTGCAGGAACTGTGTGACTGCTGGGAAGCATGCACCCTCTCGTCCTGCTGTTGCTCTCAAATGCCGGTGTCCTGGTGTCTTTCTCACGGGGGCAGAAGTAAAAGCTACACCGAAATGCCTCCCCCGACACGCTTCACATTCACGTTCTCTCCTGACCCTGGGCCACCCAGCCCGTTTGTGCTTACGCTGGTGGCGCCAAAACTGAAGCGCATGAGGAGGTAGAGGGTGGCGCAGGCTTGGCTCCGGGTGACGTCCATGCTGCTGCTGCAGTGGTGCAGCACTCGCTGACACAGGTCGGCACACTGCTCCACCTCCTCCTCGAACAGCAAGTCTCCAAACTAGAAGAGACACAGGAGCTCATGAGGCAGCGCCGGGCACTTTCCCAAGCTCTCTGGCTAGCTGCTGCAACACGCAAATGTCTGTTTGGACAAGCCAAGAGCCTGAAGGGTTAATGTAGTGCTCCCTAAACAAAACGGGCTACATGTGTCAGACGGTGGAGGTAAGCGGTGACGTCCACTTAATTGTGAGTCACACAGCTGAGGTAAGGCTATGCCATTAACTCCCCTGTTAGCCAGGTTGCATTCACTGGTGAGGGAGTCACAGCTCTGAAGGACTTACTTGTGTTTCATGGGTTCCTTGGAAATTATTGGTGACTAAGAAAGAGAAAATTATTATAATAGTGGACAGCAGAATTCCACTTCATAAATTTACAAGATCCCATATAGAAGGTACCCACTAAGAGTTCCCACAAAGAAGGAAAATAATCTTAATACGCTACTAACCAAACATAGTTTTCAGGCACCTCCCAGCATTTTATAATGGTCATTTTGTCACATTTATTAATGGGAATCAGGTATAGGATTAATTTCACTGCGGTAAGGTATTCATAAAAAGGAGAAACACTAGTGTCTCAACAGATTTTTGCTCTCAAGTCAGGCACTTCCAGTGAGCAGTCATTTGACATTTCTGTAGTTAGGCCCACATTTCAAGGGTGAGAGCCACTGTTCGGCATCCCCACAGCGACTTCCTGATAGTCAGTGCGCCTACTTTCTTAGGAAGAGGTAACACTTTTACTCCATGCCCTCCGTGTGGTTTGATCTACTTGCGGAGGGACGTGAATCCAGACAAGAATCTCACTTTTAATTAAGGGGAAGAAAACAGGCATCCCGTGTGTACCTTGGCAATGAGTGCCCGGAGAGTTGCGAAGCAGTGAGTCAGGTAGGTGGTGCTCTGATCACAGCTCAGAGAATTCACCAGGACCCGCAGGACGCCTCCCAACAGGCTGTCTTTACAGTCCAGGGCGGAGCTTGCCTGGGGGTGGAAGAACAGCATCACCGCTGAATCACGGCTGAAGGCTGCCGCTGACTATCTTAGAGAGACCTGGCATCCCTTCTCCTTAGCTGAAAGTGTTCTGTGAGCCACCATGGATATCACTCATTAACAATCACGAGAGCTTAAGCCCTCTTTCCCAATGACATTTTTCAAAACGAATCGGCTTGAGGTTTGTGCCCAGTTTGGGATATTAAACGAAGCTCTAAGGTTCATCTCCCTCCAGCCGGGGTTATGGAACGTTCTTTCTTTGAGGGTATGGCTTTCTACCAGTGTTTCAAAGACAGCTGGGAGCTTCACCTACAAGAGGGCTACTTGTGACAGCTGTGTCTTCTAAATGCGCAGCCTAGATATCGGCTACAGGAGGACTAACAAGAAGGAAAATAACAAGCATTTTCTAGAGTGCAACTTTCTTAGGACACTGCCAATCATTCTGAGGCTTGGTATCAGGGTACACTGCTCTCAGAAATACCCTGTACAGAGATACCATCGATGTGACGCTAAACGTTTAGGGTACCAAAGTTAGGAAACTTTCAAAAGATACTTGAGTCCTCCTTGGATGCTCAAGTCCCTCCTATTAAAGGGGGGTAGTATTTGCATATATAACCCACAATCCTCTCATGTGCTTTAAATCATCCCTCACTTACTTTCGGTACCTAATACAACATAGAAACGCCATGTCAACAGTTGCTATTATGTATTGTTTGGGGAACAATGATGGGAAACTAGAAAGTATGCATATGGCCAGTATGGATCTATTTTTATTCCTAATATTTCCCACCGATAGTTGGTTAAGCCTTAGGATGTGGAACCCCTGCAATGGGAGGCTGACTTGTATTTTCTTAAATTAGGGATGGCAAATTCACAGGCCTGTCCTTCTGCAATCTGAGCGTAAAACATGTCATTTGTCACACTAGCACTGTTTTCTACCCAGTGCAGTCTTAATGTTAGAGGAGCAATAAAGGCCAACTGAGAGAAAACTTTTAGTCAAGAGAACATTATGTCTGGCTTGTATGGTAAATCGCTTGACCAAGGGACGAGCCCTAGGGTCGCAGGCTCACCTTAAGTCACGTTAAGGAGATGGGCAGAATAATTAGTCCTTTAACAAGAGACTGTGCTTTCCTCCCCAGAATCCCTACTCCTAGCACAGAGGCTTCCTGGGCAAAGCCACGAGGCTTTATCCATCTGTCTCCTTTTCTAAATTATTCAGAAAAGTGTAACTTCTCCTTTATCTTTCTACCCCTTTTCTAGTCACACTTCCCCTAACACTGAGTTTTCCCCACATTCTGGGCTCCCTTCCCTGCCACGTGACTGCTGGTGTGCGTCTGGCCTCTGTGCCAGTTTAAATGGCAGAGCTGTCTTTCTTTTCTCCTCCACGCTCCTCCTCCCAGCGGCACTAAGATTTACAACTTGTCAGCCTTGGGGATTTTTCTTAAAAACACTAGTAAAATCGTCCTTCACTTTCTCCTTTAGTCCATTCTAAACTCCTTTATTAAGGAGACTAAGAACCCCAAGAGGGGACCCCAATCCCTCTCTGTCATCAACAACTCCTATCCTAGCCAATTGGAATTGACCTACCAGGAGAAACCTAGTTAGCATCCTTGTTGGGCTCAGCTAAGAGCCCACTGTCTACCTTATAAATCAAGCATGCGTACTTGGGCCAGTTTAACCTTGAGGGTCAGCTCCTCAAACACCCAACTCTTTCCAAGGGAGTAGCAAGTCAGAGAAGCCAGAGGATGCCTGGCATCTCTGGAATCTGCAAGGTAGGCACTGTTGTAAATTCCAAACGTCCCCACCTTAGTTTTAAAAAGGCGTTCTGAAGTCATGTCCACGTCTTTCTCAATTTTGAATGAAGATTTCCCTATCCAATTCTAAGAAATGCACCCACGAGCTGGCCAGATGGGGTGTGTATTGCCCTCACCTGGATGATGTTTTCCTGCATATCCAGTATGATTAAATTTGCTTCTGTAGCCAGATTGCCACTGATCAAGGCTTCTTGATCTAACTCTGCCTTTGTTCTAAGAAACAAAAGGAGGTCAAATTAAAGCACAATCTGGCTTGGCCAGGTTCCAGCGATGACAACCAATGCACCATGTCACAAAGGATTCTTTAGAACAGTCAACCATGATTAACATAAAGCAGCTGGCCTTGACGCAAGTGTTTCCTGGGGTTCACGTCTGGTTGGGAAGATGGTCCAGTGAAGTCTCCAGCTCATCCGTATCTTCACTGTTATTAATAATGATGGCAATTATGAAAATAACAAAATGGGTAGAGAAGTAATTATTGGTTGCTACTAACAATTAGGTGAGCCTATCAGATAGCTGCTTAAAGCCTCAGGGCCTCATCCGCTGGTCACGCATGAGCACTATCTGAATGGGGTGGGGGTGGGGCTGCAACATGCTGGAGAGACGGGATGTGACTTGAACTTGGTGAACATTGGGAAACAGTGAGTCTACCTGAGAAGGCCAGAAGGTTGCCTGGTTGAGTGTGGGGCTGGCTGTCCTTCTCCAGTGGGAAGCAAGGCTCACATCCCGTGGGGCGGGGCATCAAACATTCTGCTGGAGGTTTACTGGACTAGAAAGTACCAGGTAGGAAATCGGACATCACCAGGCACTGTTTCTTTTTCAGGTTTAGTTGAAAGGAGCAGGTACATTCTATGTACTAGTCCATCTATCCACACAAAACAAGCGAAGCTGGGAAGGCAGAAAGTGGTCTCCTCTTCCACAGCTTTGCCTTCAACGGTTCAGTTACCCATAGTTAACAAGAGTCAAGAAGAGATTCCAGGGATAAACAAGCCATTGGCTCTGAGTTGCGTGCAGTCCTGAGTGGCACGCTGTCATATTCCATCCCGTCAGGTGATCACCGTTTGGTCCAGCGTATCCAGGCTGCGTATGCTACCTACATGTTATTTACTCAGTTGCTGTCTTAGTTACCAGATTGACTGACACAGTCTCACAGTGATGTAGAGGAGGACTTGGTACCACTCACAGCTTTGGGGATCCACTGGAGTGTATTGCCTGCAGATAAAAGGGTACTACTCTACTTTGTTTTACCATCCAAATTTAGGTTTAAGGAAAGAGAGGTAGGAAACTGACTTTCACAGTAGTCATCCCCAGTGGCTAAGATGGTACCACTGATGCTGGGGCATTATGCCATCAGTTCAAATGTCCTGGACCAGGATGACCACAGAGTTGTTCTTCTTTTTCCAACAACAGTTGCTTTTATAACACTGAGAGCTCAGAAAGGTATTTTAAGTAATATCACACTTAGGACAGATTCTTCCATTCTGATTGTTTGACAACCCTTTCCCTCCTCCAAATGACAGTATATGTATAAGATAAGTGAAATATACAAACTTTTTTTTTTTAAACTAATTTACTCGTATGTTTAAATTTACAGCAACAGGGCCAGGCGTGGTGGTGCATGCCTTTAATTCCAGCACTCAGGAGGCAGGGGCTGGTGGATCTTTGTGAGTTTGAAGCCAGCCTGGTCTACATAGTTCTTATGAATTCTGGAGTCAGCTAAGACTACCTACTGAAACTCTGTCTCAAAACAGCAACAGCAACCCTCTGACCAAAAAAAACAAAACAAAACAAAACAAAAAAAACCCCAAACTTTGACCAACACTGTCCAGTAGAATGTACGAGGGGCCAGATGTATGATTTTAGATTTTGTGTTAGCCATACGAAAAAAGATAAAATGAATTGATGGCATTATCTTTTCTTTCTCTTAAAAAGATCTCACTGTGACTGGCCTGGAATTCCAGGCTCACCATGTAGACCAGGCTGGCCTCAAATTCATAGAGATCTACCTGCTTCTACCTCCTGGGTACTGGAATTATAGACATGTGCCAGCACACCTAGCCAATGTTAATTTTTACCATATTTTATTTAACCCAGTACATCAAAAGTACTGTTACTAAGTAACAAATTAAAAATTATTGTTGAAATGTTCAGTCTTGTGTGTATTTTCATGTGTTCTACATCTCAATGTGAAATGGTCACATTTCAAGCTTTATAGCTACATGTGGTTAGAGGCTCCTGTATGGATAGTACAGACAATCCTAACCTGCTTTTACAATTGTGATAAAATGCACATAGCATAAAACTCACCACCTTAGTCATTTTTAATTATATGGTTCAGGAGCAGTAAGTAATTTATATTACCATGATATATTGTCACTACTCCCGGGAGATCTATTAGTGTGGCTCGGACTTGTCTGCACAGTCCAATCACCTGTAAAGTTTGAGCAACCTAGAACTGGCAGAGGGTAACTTGGGGCACTTTGACCCTAGTGTGGTGGCACACGCCTTTAATTCCAGCACTCAGAAGGTAGGGGCAGGCAGACCTTGTGAGTTCAAACGCAGCCTTGTCTACATAGAGAGTTCAGGGTAGTGTAAGGCTCTATCCAAGGAGCAGGCGGCACTCTGGAAGTTCCTGAGGGTGATCTGAATGTGCAGCCCAGGTTAAACACTAACCTCTAAAAGAAAGAGCCAAACTGATTAAAATAAAGCTAACAGAAAATGACAGTGGCTGTCGTCTAAAAATCATAACGTTTCCCAACAGCTCTCATGGAGCGGTTATAATTGCCACCCAGCTGCTGCAGAAGGACTGCGGGGTCATCAGTCACTGGTAACCAGCAGCCCACCAGGAGCTGGGAGCTAAGAAGGAACCTGCAGGGAACTGGCGGGACCGGTGTGGTCAGTCAAGACTGCCGATGTCAGCCAGTGGGAAAGGCTCCCTACAGCAATTCACACAGCCTAGCCAAAACACACCGTGCCGCACTCCTGTTACAGTTCTGTGGAGATGACCTAACTAACTCTCTAAGCAGTGCTGTGCCGTCTGCACACACCTGTTGTGGGTGTACACGGTTACCTCACACACTAAATGAAAGCGATAGACAGAGAGAGAGAGAGAGGAGTAAAGAAGGCAGGGCCAAGTGCCCAGCCATGTAACTTCATATCCGTATTTCCTCCCTGAAAATGGGCACACAAAGGTCCCGACGCTTAGAACCAAAGATCTTAGACACCAGCTAGGGAGATCAGAGCGAGCCCAAGTGCTCTAAGCAAACGGGCATTATTAATAAGACCAACAACTGGGGTTCCTATGCAATGTCCGAGTAAACTATGTATGTCTCCGGGCATCTTTGGACCTGGCAGCTGTGGTCGCCTCCCTTCCAAGCCCCAGAAGAGCATATTCTTGTTCATTGGCAATGCCATCACCATTTAATGGGTATCACATACTGACTTGCACAAGTAGCATCCTTCACTGTTAAGAAGCTATGGGATACCAGATTATTTGGTATGCTTTTCAAAACTATTATTAAAATGTTTCTAGGAAAAATGTTTTAGAGTAAGTAGGAAAAATGTGATGTTTTAGAGTCAGTGCGACTCCCCACAGTCCCATAAATTGACTAGGATATATTATGGTAATGGTAAAGATATTAACATTCATTTATAAAACAACACTCAAGCCTTCTCATCACTCCCTTTGATGAACACTTCACACTCCATGAAGCTGTATTATCTATGCTTTGTCGTATATGTGGGGTCCTCAACCATTCGGGGTTCTGCTCAGTGAATCTGCCCTAAAGCTACCTATGGCTAAGAGGCAGAGAAGACATAGGTTATATACACACACACATTGAGCTTTTGCTCACATATGTCTAAATTTGTTATATACAGTCCTCTCTTTCTCTCCCCTTTGGTATATAATTCATAAATACACATGCACTGGCTGGTTTCTGTCAACTTGACACAAGCCTAGACCTGCCTGGAAAGAGGGATTCCCAACTGAGGAACTGCCTCTATCATACTGGGCTACAGGCAAGTCCATAGAGGCATTTTCTTTATTAAGGATTGATGTAGGAGGGCCCAGCTCACTGTGGGGGTTGCCACGCCTGGGCAGGTGGTCCGGAGTTCTATAAGAAAGCAGGCTAACAGGTCATGGAGAGCAAGTCAGTAAGTTAGTATTTCTCCATGGCCTTTGCTTCAGTCTTTGTCTCCAGGTTTCTACCCTAACCTCCTTCTGTGATGAACTGTAAATCATAGGATAAAATAAACTGTTTCCCTCAAGCTGCTTTTGGCCATAGTGTTTTAGCAGAGCTATTGAAAGCAAACTAAGACACACACACACACACACACACACACACACACACACACACACACACAGAGCATATATTGCCATCCAAGCAGGGTTGTTTTTCATTTTCTTTGTAATTTTTTTCTGATTATAATAGATATGAAAATGCAAATCCAATGTAGGAAACATAACAAATTGTGAAAAAGAAAATACAAATAACTCACATTTTTAAAATTCCCAAATCAATATTATTGTTTTGGTAAATTTCTTTCAGAGTTTTTGGTTTTTTTTTTTTTCCTTCGAGACAGGTTTTCTCTGTGTAGCCCTGGCTGTGGTGGAACTCACTCTGTAGACCAGGCTGGCCTCGAACACACAGAGATCCACCTGCCTCTGTCTCCCAAGTGCTGGGATTAAAGGCGTGCCCCACGGCCGCCACCACCCTATTTCATGGCCTTTTACAAACACAGCTCCTGTATGTAATTAGAGATTAGAGAGTAAACTCTAAAACTAAGCATCTGTCCTGGTCACTTAATGGTTCCACAACATGTTAACAGCCTGGTACTTTGTTCTATGTTTCCATATTCTTGAACATCATAGCAGTTCTGACTTTTAAAATTTATTTTTATTTTATGTGCATTGATGTTTTACCTGCATGTATGTCTGTGTGAGGGTGTCAGATCTTGGAGTTATAAACTGTTGTGAACTAACATGTAGGTGCTGAGAATCAAACCTGGGTCCTCTGGAAGAGCAGTCAATGCTCCCAAACACTGAGCCGTCTCTCTAGCCCAAGCAGTTCTGATTTTTTTGAACAATTAAAAATAAGGCTACTATAAATACCCCTGACTATCCATCTTTGCACCCATTTTCACTATGGAAATACAGATGTGGAGTTGCACTTTTCTCTATTTCTCTGCTCTTCACTGGCTGCTTTCATCAGCTACCCAAGGGTGCAGAAACTGGGTTTCTTTAAACAATGAATACATTTTTTAAGAGCTGAAGTCACAGCTTCTTACACCTTTGGGCATCCTGGGTAGCTGGAGCTGTATTTACACAGACAGTATGTTTCCTTTTCTTACCCCTGGAAGGATACGGTTGTCCCAGAAACACAAGGAGCCTGGGAAAAAGAGTTTAAGACTTTCAATGAAAGGAGCCCGGAGCAGCCGAGCGAGCGACTCACTTATCCAGCTTCTCGTTAGCTTGCCGCCACTGGGTCTGCTCTTTCCTCCACCTCAGATTTTCACTCAGGCCTGGAAATCGGTCATTCCCTAGGAGTTAAGAAACACACGACAGGAATTTGATTAGCGTGAAACCTTCTAAGATAACCCCAAGTCCAGTGCCCAGCTTAACTGAGAGGCCTCAGCACATTCTTCTGTGAATCAATCTGTGCTGCCACGAGGAGACAAAGCCGCCATGCTGTCTCTGCGGTGACCTGCCCTGGATGGACAGGAGGCAGCTCTGGAAGATGTCTTGCCTTTCACATTTCCCCTGAGCAGGGGCTCCCCTGAGGCACCCCTCCCACCCACTGACTTGCTGGAAAGAAGATAGGGTATCCAGAGAAGGTGCTGAGCGCTCTCCAAAGTCCGTGCCCTCCTGGGAGCACATGACATTTGATTGTCTTAAGGTGATGAGCTCAGGTGTTTGGGTCATGGGGTCCCTAGGATGGCGGTACGCTGGCACTGTTTTGGGGAGACTGCTCCATTCCAGTTGTATACTGAATGACTCATGGATATGACCGTGGGTCCCAGAACCCTCCAGTTTGTTGATCAGTCTGCTCCAGGGGCCTAAGCACAAGGGAGACAATGCTTCCCTCCTCTGTCAATCACTTTCCTGGATGTGGCCTTGACTTGCTCTTAAACCTTAATTAAAACATGACACTGGGGGACTCTCAGGGTGATTCTTACCCTCAGAGGCAGAGAACAAGCATTCTACAAGCCAAGCACAGGATCCAGAACCTGCTGTCTCAGGGAGTGACATCCAAGGACCTTCCTCCCCACAAAGAGTGAAGAGCTGTCCGACAGGTGGGGAGGCCTACCCACACACCTGGAGTGCGACGGCGCATCATCTCCCCGCGGGCTCCTTCCCCGCGGAGCAGGGCCTCTTCCAGCTTGGCCTTGACATCCCTTGACTTCTGCAGGACCTGGTTACTGACTTTGTCGGAACTCTGCTTTCCCTGGAAGGACAGAGGTAGAAACATTCAGTTTAGCAGTATCTCTATTGATGGAGAGATTGTCAAAAGAGAACACTTCGGGGTCATGGTGGGGAGTTTTGACATGTACGACACAGTCACTTTTCTGGAGGCTCCTACGGACGAAACTTTATTAGCGGGGATGGGCCCACTGCAACAGGAAGACATTCTCTCCATGCGGAATGGTCACATCTGCAAACGCAACCAAGCTATGGGGTGGAATATAGACGTATGAAGAGCGAATGATGCGGCCATTGCCCAGAGGGAAGAGGAGCAAGATGGGATTGAAATAGAAAACGAAGACATCCCATACTTACCTTGTACTCAAAACAGGAGACACAGATGAACAGCAGGTCTAAAATCCTGTTGAGCTGCATGGAAGGCAGGTCAGCAATCCACCTCCGGAGGAGGCCCTGGTCAGCGTTTTTCATGATCCACAGGAAGCAAATCATGAGGTGGCGGGTGGTGTCTGCATTCAGCATGTTGTATTGCTTATAGGGCTGGAAGGAGGCAGATGGTGGGGGAGGGTGGGGAGGAGGCCAAGCAACAGAAAAAACAAACCAAAACTGTAAGAGATGAGAACCTCTCAGAACACTGTACCTACTTCTTCACTGGCTGATCATCCGCTTCCCTGTCTTCCCAAGGCAAAGGAATGTTTCCTTGGTGCAGGGTGCTTGGTGCTCAGTAAAGGCCCACCTTGGGTTAAGCTAAGAACCACTGAACTGAGTGAGCACTGTCTGGTGGTCTGCCCTGGACCCTGACCATGTTGTCCAATATCAGTGATGCAATGGAGCATTCTTTTTTTTTTTTTTTTTTTTTTTGTCGGAGCTGAGGACCGAACCCAGGGCCTTGCACTTGCTAGGCAAGCGCTCTACCACTGAGCTAAATCCCCAACCCCCAATGGAGCATTCTTGCTGCTAAGATCTCCAAGAACTTCTTCAAGATGGCCAGTGGAGGGCTGGACTTACGGAGGAGAACTAGCCTAACCAGACACGATGAATAGTCCAACAGTGAGCAGTTCGGCTTCACATCAAGATCATGACCTGCTCAGCACGTGGATCAAATCCGTATGCTTGTGAAGCCATCTGCAATGGGACCTACACCAAAATTCACCCGAGGGCGGGTGGGTCCTCAGGCTATAATTCCCTAGGAGCATGTTCACAGGAGAGTGCTGCTAAGCACACTTGCTCTAACTCACAACACCAAGACAGACAACTGTATGCAGCTGCACCCTTGCTGCATGCGGTGTGGATAACAGTCAGTGGAGTGCGGCCGTGACATCGCAGCGAGGAATTTGTGAGCAGGGTGAGGGAAATGCTAGCCTTGGATGGGAATGACGGATGACGAACTTCCTTTGACTTAAGGTATTCTGAGTATGTTGACAAGAAACGAGAGTCTTCAGCTAGAACGTCACAGGGAGTATGTTCTAGCAGGTGAACTTCCAGTTTCGATACTCCTTACAAGCAGTTAATATAAAAGGCACATACTGCCCTGAGCAGGGAACTTTGGTAAGGAGGATTATTCAAATGTAGAGTGCGGTCACAAGGTACACTGTTGAACTGTAAGATTTGTGATGCCAAGTCTCATGTGTCCCAACTCCCTGACTCCCCAACCCTCCTGGGCAAGGGTGAAAGGGGCTGAGGCTCTAAGTGCTGGGAGGAAGGAAAAAAAAGAAGTCATCTAGTAAAGAACAGTTGTGTCAAGACCCTGCCTCACTCAGAAGAAAACCAAGCAAGTTTCCTGCGGATTCAGATCTTAGGTTGAAATGTAAAATGAAATTGACTGCCTAGGTTGCCCTAGGCGCTTGCATCCCTAGGATCATAAAATACAGCATACCAAGTCACATAAGAACAGAACAGTAACAACACTGAGCTAGAAGGTGAAGTGCTGTCTCAACAAGAGATGGAGTGCATCAACAGACAGAGGAGTCCCAGCTCAGGTGCAGCATCCCACAAAGAGCCCTTCTGTCAAAGGACAAGCCAAACAAATCTCCTTGGGCTCTCTGGGGACCTAGGGAAACTGAAGGCTTTTGCTTTGGAAGCTCTGGTCCCTTCAGTCATTTATTGGAGGCAAACATTAAGACTAGTGACACACGGAGTAAGCCCAGCCTAAATTCAATGGAAGGACGCTTTGGGCTGATCTTCTCTGCAATGATTTCAGAATCCCCAAATTCCCCTCTCTGATAGTTTCCTTCACTTGGCACACTGGGACTGGCTAAATGTGACGTGTGTATCTCTTGCTCTTACCATGGCTGTCTGAGCAGAATGCTCTCTGTCAGCCTCTTTGATTCCAGTAGCACAGTGGGGAGGCAGAAACCATCTCTGCTCTAAGCTGGGTTCACTCAGAAGCCAGGAGGAGGACACACCAACAAAAAATGTGTACCAACATACCAAGGAAGACAGCATTGATCCGCTCATCTTCAAATTAAGATGATTCCCTGCTATGGCCAGGGCCACATTCTGGTTGATTCCATTGGCCACATCTTGTTCCTCATATGAGCCGCTGGCACGGCTCTTCCCACCTCGAGCATCTGCAACTGCAATTAAACATCCCTAGGGGTGATGTCAAGCTGAAGACCACAGTTCCCTGTCTTCAACCCAACAAGTGACAGAAGCATCTTAGTTACTAAAGTCAGCAAGTAACTCAAAACCTGGTGTTTACCATTACGTACCCAGAGAAAAAGCAGACAGGCTTAAAACAAATGAAGTGTTGAGCACAAGCTTAGGCTACAAATTAATTTTTCAGATGTTAAAAATAAAAGCTTTCGGGGCTGGAGAGATGGCTCAGCGGTTAAGAGCACTGACTGCTCTTCCAGAGGTCCTGAGTTCAATTCCCAGCAACCATCTATAATGGGATCTGATACCCTCTTCTGGCATGCAAGGACACACGCAGGCAGAACATTGCATACATAATAAATAAATCTTAAAAAAAATAAAAGCTTTCAAAGTTTTGTAATACTTCTGTGTGTTCTGTATTTAAAATAATACTGTTGATTTTAAATAATGATCCAATAAAATGGAACCTATAACTTCAGAATAAGTACCTTGTAGAATAATATGCTATTATAATAAATCATGCACTAAGATTGTTTCAAAAGTCAAAGCAAATGCTAATTTATTTTATATTATTATAGTATATATTATATTATATTATATTATCATAATGCCACATAGTAGACATATCTATATTTACAGAAAAGCCAAACTTGTCAAAGGTCACTTATTGCAACAGATGAGGCTTAAGTCTGAATTTAGATTTTAACATTTTTTTTTTCTCTGAGACAAGGTTTCTCTGTGTAGTTTTGGTGCC
Source organism: Peromyscus attwateri (assembly GCA_902168425.1). NCBI lineage: Eukaryota > Metazoa > Chordata > Mammalia > Rodentia > Cricetidae > Peromyscus > Peromyscus attwateri. Next base: position 22,208 of record CABHPP010000357.1, on the reverse strand, counting down.
TGTCTTGGGTCTCGCGCTGTAGACCAGGCTGGCCTTGAACTCACAGAGATCCGCCTGCCTCTGCCTCCGGAGTGCTGGGATTAAAGTTGTGCGCTACTGCCGCCTGGCATTATTTATTTTTTTCTTTTTTTTTTGTAATTTTATTACATGTATGTCTGTGTATCACTTTCATGACTGATGACCTTAGAGACTACAACAGGGCATCAGATGCCCTAGAACTAGAGTCACAGACAGTTGTGAGCTACCATGTGGGTGCTGGAAATTGACCCTGGGTCCTCTGGAAGAGCAGCCAGTGCTCTTAAACACTGAACCATGTTTCCAGCCCCATGAGATGTAGCTTTAAAAACGCTTGTTTTTATTTTCTGTGTATATGTTAGTGCCTGCATGTATGTATGTATGGGTACATCATGGGTTTGGGGAGGTCAGAGGGGGCATCAGATCCTCTGGAACTGCAGTTACAGGCAGTTGTGAGGCACTGGGAACCAAACCCAGATCCTTTGCAAGAGCAGCAAGTGCTCTTAACTACTGAGCGTTCCCCCTGGTGATTTGCATGAGGAATTTTTTCTTTTAATAAAGAAGAGAAATAACTACTTCCATAGGAATGCTTACCTTTCACTTTACAATTTGCATAAATTAAAAGTTCCAGGTGACCGTTCTCATTGTGTGTATGTGAATGTGAGAATGTGTGTAGGTGCCCGTGTAGAGATATGCATGTTCATTTAGAGGCAAGATGACCTTGTTTTGTTCATCAGGCACTGCCCACTTTTTTTTTTTTATTTCCTGGCTGACTGACTGGAGAGCTCTAGGGATCCTCCTGTCTCACTTTCCCAGTGATGGGATTACAAAGTGCATACCACCATGTCAGAACTGTTTCTGTGAGTTCTGAGACTCGAACACAGATCCTTGTGTTTGGATGGCAAGCTCTTTACTGACTAAGGTATCTGTGCAACACCAGTCTCCTTATTTTATAAACTAATTGGTACTGTAGTGATTTTACAAATGACTTAGTCAGAGGTGCCACTGCACTTGGAGCAAGTGGGAAACGCAGATGGTTCTCTAAGATCAATGGTGGTGCCTTGTAAGGACTGCTGGGCTCAGGCAGGCATTCTCCGGACTCTAAATCATTCATCAGCAAAAACCCATGGGAACCTCTACAAACCCACAGAGCAAGGACTACCCTGAAATGATCAGAATAGTGCACTTCCACCTACATTCTCTAGCCCATACTGTAGCAGGAACATAAACTCAGGAAGTGGGAAAAATAAAAAAATTTATGCTTTCTTCTTGTAGTTTTAAGCAAGAGATACTGACCTCAGCATTGACCTCTTCTTGCCAAAAGCAAACCTTTTTTTTGCTGTAGCGTAATTTCCTAATACTGAAAGACACCATGATTTGTGTGTCAGTGGGTTGGCATAGAGCAAAAAGTTGTTTGGTTTCAATACTCCTTTGTAAGCACCATGAAAGAAAATGGACATGTTTATTTGGAGGCAACAGAGCAGCAATCCCAAAAGAGAGTGGCGAGTTCTGTTCTATTTCATCCTTTTGCCGCACAGATGATGGCATTCACCATAAAGCAGCAGACCCATGAATGAATGTGCAAATATTTTCTCACCACAAAAATAAAATATATACAATTATGTGTTTTAAAAACCTGTCTGGGTCAAAAAAGCTTGAGTGGCCACTGCTGTGAAGAGTCACCCACACAAGCCATTCACACTAGAGCTGATGAGAGACCTCGTATTCTGTGTGAGGGACATCTGGCAGGGCTAAGACAGAAGACAGAAGGTCCTTACCTGTAAAGTCATAGAGCTGCGGCAAGGCGTCCAGAATGATGCCCACCAAGGGCAGGTAAAGGGCGGCGATTTTGACCTTCACTTCCGGTTTGAGACACCGTGGATCCAGGTCGTGAGAACTCAGGAGGCTGTGGATGGCACTTACAGCTTTTCTCTGTACCCTGCTGATTCTGTTGACATAACATTGAGAAACCAGGCTATGGTGAGGGAGACTGTGATCCTGAACAATTCGGTGACAACGTGAAAAGCAAGCAAGCAAAGTAGGGCTGATGGGAGACTGTCTGCTCCCGTCCGCGTTACCATCCTGGTCTACTTTTAGCTTCCTGTTTTCAAGCTCATCTTGTCATATGGGTACTTCATTCCTTTTGGATACTAACATTCCACTGTGCACAGAAAATAATCTCATTTATCCACTCATCCACCGATGAACGTTTGAGTTGTTAATACTTTGGGACTATCATGAATGCTGAATACTCCTGGCTTTTGTGTGGGCATAAGTATGTGTCTCTTGGGTATGTCCATCAGTAAGACCACTGGAATCATAACTCTATTTTTACCTTTACAGGACTAAGACACCTTTAGTGATTTCTTCCCTCCCTTTTTGGTTTTTCAAGACAGAATTTCTCTGTATAGCTCTGACTGTCCCGGAACTCACTCTGTAGACCAGGCTGGCCTTAAACTCAGAGATCCTCCTGCCTCTGCCTCCTGAGTGCTGTGACTAAAGGTGCATGCCACCATTGTCTGGCTTCTCCTCTCTCTCTCTCTCTCTCTCTCTCTCTCTCTCTCTCTCTCTCTCTCTCTGTCTCTCTCTGTCTCTCTCTCTGTCTCTCTCTCTGTCTCTCTGTCTCTCTCTGTCTCTCTGTCTCTCTGTCTCTCTCTGTCTCTCTCTGTCTCTCTCTCTCTCTCATGCTGGGTATTGAACCCAGGTCCTAGCACATGCTAGCCACACCTCTGCCTCTCTGTCTTTTTATCCTAACAATCCTAGTAGGCAGGATGTGGTATTTAATCACAGTTTTAATGAGTCACTGGCCTCACAGTTAACGATTCTGAACATCTTTTCATGTGCTTATGATCACACCTTCTTTGGAAAATGTCTATATCAACCTTTTGCTCATGGTGGTGCATGCCTTTAATTCTTGTATTCAGGAGGTAGAGGCAAGCAGATCCCTGTGAGTCTGAGGCCAGTCTAGTCTACATAGTGAGTTCCAGGACAGCTAGGGCTATATAGACAGACCCTGTCTCAGCAAACAAGTAAAAATTTTAGGTACAGCCAGGGGTGTCATAGCATTTGGGAGACTGAGGCAATAGGATCATGGGTTTGAGGCTAGCTTGGGCTACACAGTGAGACTATCAACAAACAAAAACAAACAAGCAAACAAAATAGAAAAAAAAGAATTAATTTTCCTTTTATTCCTGAGGTCTAAAATTAAATATATGTATCTACATGATACACACAAGCTTTATACACATAACAAATTTATATTTCAGATATAAATTCATTAGATCTGTGACATGTAAATATTTTTGCTCTTTTTGTGGATCTGTGGATTATCTTTTAATTTTCCTATTTAATTTTTGTTTTGGGATAGTTTCATTATATAGCCCTGGCTAACTTGGAACTCTCTGTGTGGACCAGGCTGGCCTCACCAAGCTCCTCCTGCCTCTGCCTCATAGTGCTGAGATTAAAGGTGTTCATCACTATGCTTGGACTCTTAATTTTCTTGATGGTCCTAAGAATCACACAAGTTTCGATATTAGTGAAATCCAATTCTGTTTTTTTTCTTTTGTTGCTCAGGCTTTTATTTTCGGAGCTGAAATGTCATTGACTAGTTCAAGTTTATGAAGATGACCACTTTGATTTTACCTTATCTATGCATTTCACAGTTCTAGGTCTTAAACTTAGGTCTTAGGCTTAGTTAATTTTTGCCTATAGTACCAATGAGGGTTCACTTCATTTTTTTGCATGTGAATATCCAGTTATCCAGGAGCATTTGTTGAACTATTTCTCCCTCACTGAATTGTTTTGAGTGCACCAGTCAAGACTAAACTGATAAGATTTACTTCTGGATTCTTAATTTGATGTTACTGACTAATGTGGCTATTTGTGTTTTAGAACCATAAAGTCAAGTAATTTCACTTTGTGGTAAATTTTAAAATCAGGAATGTGAATCTTCCAATTGTATTCTTTTTTAAAAACTGTTTTGGCTACATTGGGTTAATCATCTGGAATTTTGAGAGGCAGTGCATCAAATCCACAGGTCAGTTTACAGAACGGCGCCGCCCCGGCAACATTAGCTGCTCTGAGCACGGACACGTGAGGTGCACTATGTAGCTCTTGTCCTGGCAAGACCCTTCTGTTCTTTCCAGTGCACAAGCCTTATGCCACTTTTACTGAATTTGTTGTTGAGTACTTGATTCTTTTTTTGGGGGGGGTTAAATAGCACTGTTCTTTCAATTTCATTTTCAGACTGTTCATCACAAATACACATAAATACAATTGATTTTTATATTGGTCTTGTACCCAGCAACCATCTTGATAAATTCAAAGAGTTTTTAGAATTAATGACAATTTTTTCCACAAATAACACCAGGCTGTGTATGAGAATGGAGACGTTTTGCTTCTTCCCAGTATGAATATCCAGTCTTTCATTTCATTACACTGTCTTTTGTCCTGGACAGCAGTGACAGACATGGAAGGTTTTGTTTGTTCCTGGTCTTAGGGGAAGCTTATGTCTTCCACGAGTGATCAGGTGAGCTGTGAGTTTTCCAGAGGTCGGGATGAGACTGAGCAAGTTCTCTGTGATCAGTACTTTATAGGCAGCTGTACCACACTCTGCCAAATGCTTTTTCCTGAATCTGTTAAAACGATTGTGCGATTCTGTCCTTTATCTGTACGGTGGTGCATCCGCTCACCTGAGTGTCAGGTGCTGGGTTCCTTCCACTTTCCTGAGATCAGCACTAATTTGCCATGGAGTACAAGCTCACATGCTACTGCATTCTGTGTGTGGTAGCGCTGGTGACTTTTCACCTGCCTTCATCAGGCCTTGCTCTGCAGTTTCCTTTTCTTGTAAAGTCTGGTTGAGTTTGGGGGCAATGACAGCTTCAGAGAACAAGCTGACACGTGTTCTCACCTCTTTTATTCATGAGAAGAGTCTGGGAAGGACCAGAGTTAATTCTTCCTTAAATATCTATAGAATTCATTAAAACCTCCTGGTTCTAGGCTTTTTTGTGGGGAGCTTTAAACAATGTTGTTATTTACTTAGTTTCAAATTCACTCTCTTTAGGTGTTGGCGTCTGTCAGCTTTTCTATTTCTTCTCGTACTCAGTTTTGTCTTGTTAGGAGCCTGTGCGTTTGAACGGAGTCTCTAGTTATTGGTGTATAGGTTTTCACAGCACCCTTTAAAAGTCTTTTATTCCTGGGAGGGCCACAGTAACGCCCCTTCTTTCATTCACTGTTTTGGAGATTTCTTCACGCTATGTGTGTTTACTTGTACAAGGCTTATGTGCACCATGTGGATGTAGGAGTCCAAGGAGGTCAGACCCCTCAGCCGTCATGTAGGTTCTGGGAACCGAACTAGGGTCCTCTGCAGTAAGAGCAATGCTCTTAACCCCTGAGCCATCTCTCTAGTCCCCGCTTCTTTCATTTTTTGGTCATTTCATCTTCATTCTGTTTTCTTGGTCAGCCTAGCTAAAGATTTGCCAATTTGTTGTTTTCAATAACAAGCTTGGGGTTTGCTAATTTCATTTATTTATTTATTTATTTATTTATTTATTTATTTATTTATTTAGTTTTTTCGAGACAGGGTTTCTCTGTGTAGTTTTGTTGCCTGTCCTGGATCTTGCTCTGTAGACTGATGTAGGCTGATTTTTTTCCCCAATTGACTTCCCTATTTTTTTTTTTCATCTTTAACTAGTTTTTATTATTTCCAGTGCCTGCTTGCCTCAGTCATTTCCCTGCTCGCCGAACATTCTTTTGACATTTTGTGAAAACCACTGTCCTAGTTAGGTTTCTGCCGCTGTGATAAAACACTGACCGAAACTAACGCGGGAGGGCAGGGTTCATGTGGCTTCCTGGTTACAATCCATCACTGAGTGAAGCCGGTGCAGGAACCCGGCGGCAGGAACTGAGCTGAGCCCCTGGCACCGTGTGGCTAACTGGCTTGCTTCCAAGCTCGTGCTCAGCTCCCTTCCTATACTTCAGGACCACCACCCGCCCAGGGAGGCACTGTCAGCTTGGGCTGGGTCCTCCCACATCAATCATTACTAAGAAAATGCCCCTGGGACTTGCCTACAGGATAATCTGCCGGAAGTAATTTCTCAACTGACAGTCCCTCTTCTCAGTTGACTCTGGCTTGTGTTAACTTCACACACACACACACACACACACACACACACACACACACACACACACCAAAAAAAAAGGAAAGAAAGAAGAAGTCTAACCAGTACAATAATCACACACAAATATTTACTTATTCAAAAATAGTACATTAAAATTAAAAATAAAAAGTCAACTGTATTTAGAGCCCAAAGAAGTGACTTCTAGGGCCACTGAGATGGCTCAGCTAGTAGAGGTGGCTTCTGTCAAACCTGAGGCCTTGACTTTGATCCCTAAGATCCACATGGTGGAAGAACTGATGCCTACAAATTGTTTGCTGACCTTCACATGTGTGTAATGGCATACATGTGCTCCCATCAAAATAAAGAAATAAATGCAAGTTAAAAAGAAAGGAACCAGGTGGCGGTGGCACACACCTTTAATCCCAGCACTTGGGAGGCAGAGCCAGATGGATCTCTGTGAGTTCGAGGCCAGCCTGGTCTACAGAGGGAAATCCAGGACAGGCATCAAAACTACATGGAAAAACCCTGTCTTGGGAAAAAAAAAAAAAAAAGAAAAGAAAAAAGAAAGGAAATGGCTTCTACATAGGCACAAAGGTCTCAGGAAGCTGAGAATTACTGAATTTGAGGCATTGTGGGTTATATAGCAGGACCTCATCTCAAAAAACAAAACAAAGTTGCAACTTTGACTTTAAAAATTATTATTATTGTTGTGTGTGTGCAAGTGTAGAGGTCAGAGGGCAACTCTGTGGAGTCACTTCTCTCTCTTCACCTTTATGGGTTTCTGGGGATCGAACTCAGACCAGGCTGGCCTTGAACACAGAAATCTGCCTGCCTCAGCCTTCTGAGTGCTGGGATTAAAGGCCTGCACCACCACTCCCAGCTTGACAGGTGTTCTAGTCCTGGTACTCGGCTTGTGGCTCCAGTAGTGGGCTGTCTTTCGGACAGGTGCTGCGCTTGTTAGTTAACACAAAGATACAACGAGGCAATTTCCAAAGCTCGAAAGCCACTGGATTTACTGAAGCATAGCCATTCATGGATAAACCCAAGTGTGAGATGGCTCTGGCTGCTCACTTGGGGAAAGAGGTGTTTCCCATAAGCCCTTGCCCCACTGGAGTTGAAGCAGATGGCGGTGAATCTTTTAACTGCCTTGGCAGCAGAAGGACACACTGATCACTGGGAAGCGGGGCTAAAGGATGGCGTTTTTTCTAAGGTTTTTCCAAGGACCCACATGCTGCAGTCCTGACTACTTCCGACGGCTTTCTAGGAAAGGAACCAAGGGACGGCTATGCTGCCCAAACTGACGCCGCTCATTAGCTCCTCTCTGGGTGTCTGAAGACTGTACCAACCTGATTAGAGGTAGGTACACCGTCTCTGAGTAAGGTCCCCCTTATAGCAGTAATACCCCAGCCGCAAGTTTACAAGGATCAGAAACAGATGTCAGGGCTGTTTCCAAGTGGAGCAAAAACAGAAAATGAAAAACTACTGCCGATGTGAGCACAAAAGACTCTTTCAGAAATCACTTAAAGCCATGGTATTTATTAAAAAGCAATTAAGAGAGTGAAAACGGGCAATTTCTTGTTTTCAAACTTTGATCTCTTAGGACCTTATCAGCAACTATCCTAGGGCAGTTTTTTTTTAAATTTATTTATTTTTATTTGATGTGCATTGGGGTATTGCCTGCATGTGTATCTATGTGAGGATGTCGGATCCCCTGGAACTGAAGTCACAGACAGCTGTGAGCTGCCATGTGGGTGCTGGGAATTGAACTCAGGTCCTCTGTAAGAGCAGCCAGTACTCTTACCCACTAACCTGTCTCACTTTTTGTTGCTGAGAAAATATGTTAGTTACAGGACAGGAAACTGTACTGGGAAATCTGGAATTCAGTTGAGTAGAGAGACCATGATGGAATGTAAGCCATGAGCCAAGAAGTCAGACCAGACACTGCCATACACCCGGGTGTTCAGACACACACTCGGTGAGAGGATTCACAAGACCCGTGGTGCCTGGAGCATCTCTCTTGGCCCAGGAAGGTTTGTCCATGAGAAGTGTAATCTAGACACAGGACAGCTGATTTCTTATTAGCTGTCACTTCCTCTGTCAACATTGGGTAGTGGCATCTTGGTATTTCTTCTTGGTGTACTCACCTTGTCAAAAGTGGCCTTGTTAGGGCTGGGGGTGTAGCTTAGTGGATGAGCTCATGCTCAGCATGCGCAAGGCCCTGGGTTCCACCTCAGCAACCCTCTTGCAAAGTGGTTTTTCCCTAGGGAATTCACTAACAAAGCATTTTCTGTAAACTCTGCTCAAACAGGGACTTTAAGAAGTCATTTTTGAGGTGGGCTTGAAAGCACGCCTTCATTCCCAGCACTCGGGAGGCAGAGGCAGGTGGATCTCTCAGTTCGAGGTCAGCCTGGGCTACAAACAGAGTCCCAGGAGAGCCAGGGCTACACAAAGAAACCCTGTCTCAAACCCCCTCCCCGCCAAAATAAAGTCATTTTAAGCCGGGGATGAGCCTTGGTGGTAGAGTGCACACCTACAGTGTGTGAGGCTCTGAATTCGCAGTACTGTAAAAACAAGGTCATTTCGTGGATCCTCTAATCCCCTTCCCCCTCCATACTCCACGGGTGCCGTCAAGACAGGAGTGCTCCTGGGAACCAGCAGTGGTGAAGTTCTGGGGTCTTGCTATACACCTAAGAAGTTGGACTGGAAACTGTTAATATTTTTCCCTTCACTCGCCACTCTGGGTGTCCGACACTTACCCGTCCCCTTCAGCATCCAGGGCGACAGCCAGTTCCGTGAAGAGGAGCCCCGTGAGAAAGTGCTGCTGGCGGTACTCGGGGGTCAGATCGAACATGCTGGCAATCTTCTGGTCCTGGAAACTGGAGCAGGAGCTTGAGTTCTACAGAAATAGAAACAGCAGCTTGATGAGTGTTAAGAACTGGAATCCAAACAGCCCTGGCTTGCATCCACAGAGCTCTGGCCAGGTAGTGCATGCACGGACTGGCCAACACGAACATGAGAACAAAGCACACAGGGCCTGTGGAGAAACCAGGCTGGGGTAGAGCTCAACCGCAGAGCATGTGCCTAACATCGCTGGGGTCCCAGAACAGCAAAACAAGGGGAAAAAGAAAAGAACAGAAAACCGGTTAATCCCTCCGTGCTCACCTGCTATCAAAAGCTGCAGAGGAACAAACAGCCCAGGGTAAATGTAGACAGAGAAATGAGGACTGAACCTGGCCTCATGCTATGGCCTCTTTTCCCAGCACCCTTTCTCAGGGTTGCCTGAGCACACTGTCTGGACGCTGCTGGCAGAGGCCACTCCTGTCCTCTGTTCTTACTCCAGGAACATGGCATCCTTCACCCAGGGCAGCAGAATTAAGTGTCTCTGTAAGTCCTTCCTTATGCTTTGATGGGTAGGGTCCTGTCAACTCCTTGGGGCAGCCAGAAGAGGGATGTGGGAGAGGACCCAGTGCGAGGTCAACATGGGGAGGTCAAGGACTCATTCCACAGAACAAACTACAGCAGGCAGATGATGCATTTGGAACTGGTCCTTGTAAGTCACATGTGTCCCAAGTCATATTATGGTGGTCATGTAGCTAACTTCGAGTATACCATCTGGAACAGATAGCTAAGCCAACTTCCTCTTATTTTTACTACTACAGTTATTGTTATTACTATTATTAAAAATGAGCCTTCATACATTGCTCAGGCTGATCTGGAACTCTTGGGCTCAGGCGATCCTCTCCCGTCAGCCTCTGAGTCCTGGAACTACAGGTGCACATCACTGTGCCTCACATTAACAAGAGATTAAGTAGACAAGCTCTCACCTTTGTGCTACTTTCAAGTATCTACAGCAGAATGGAATCTAATACTATCCTTGGAATATCTTGCCTGCTGCTCCGAACATCTGACTGGTTTCCCACATACAGAATGTGACTGTAAAATAACGTTTCCTTAAGGGTTTTCTAGAGGACACTAATTCCTCAAGAAACCTATGGGGAAGGGGAGTGAGGTCATTTCCACAGTCAAATCATGTTGGGTATCATTACTTCTCATAATCCTCCCTCTCCAGCACCTCTTCCTTTCTAAGCCCTTTGACAAAAAAAAAAAAAAAAGCGAGGTTAACAAAGAGTTTCCAAAACTCACTTGACTTTGGAACCATGTACTTGCAAATATATCAAACCTGTATTTACATAAGATATTGTATAATAATCAGTTAATGTCACACAGATTGCAAGCCCAGTGCCACTTTGAGAACTTTGGCAGCAATTAACTATGCAGCTCACATTCGATTGAGCCTGTATGAAAATGAGTATTCAGAGATGGGTAATGCCTGGGGGGCACTCACCAACCTAAGACAGAGCACCTGTGTGGCCTGGACAGGCGTCTCCATGACAGGTAAGGTGACCTGCTGACGTCCCACGCAACCCAAGTCAGAAGCTCATTTTTTAATAAAAGGGGGACCTGTAGGGCCCTGGCCCCCATTTTGGGTAACTGCTGCCCTGCTTGCGCACCTTGACCTTGATATTCTCCCTATGCTAATTCCCTGCCAGGTTCCACCCTCCTGAATGCTTAAGAGAAGTTCCTTGTCTGTGTATCCTGAATAATGGGAGTTAACAGATTAGAAGCAAGATTGTAAAACATCAGTAGTGAACTTCTGCCCTCCGGGGTCCTCCCATTGTGCTGTAAGCCTGTATTTAAGACCTCCTCCCCCCCTTCAATAAATGACATTCGGCATTTAAAATATATATATATAT
>CABHPP010000357.1:0-11220 GCA_902168425.1 Peromyscus attwateri | reverse complement strand
ATCAGTTAATGCCGACAAAAGAGGACCTGAGACTTATCTAAGTTTCTTCCTTTTTTCTAGACTTACAGATTCCTTCCTATACAGTTAGCCTCATGAGGGATCCTTGAGGCAAACTACTTGATTTGTCAATGATCAGATGTTACAGCTTCAGGGTAGCCTATTGCCCATATCTGGATCAATTGCTCTGGTTTGAATAGCTTGATTTTTCCTCTAATTAGTAAGATCAACATTTATAGGCAATGCATAATTGAACTAAGCTAATTAATAAAATAGCTTCGTGGGTTACCTGGGAGGATATGGAGGGGCTGGGAGACACTGGAGCAGTATCTGAAGTATTCATGAAGAGGAGGTTCAGGTTGAGGTAATGCTCATGGCTACAGAGGATTCGCAGGAACTCCAGCCGCATGGAGATGAGTGTTGGAAGGGTATTGAGCTTGGCTGATAGCTGGAAGGAAATACAGAGAGAGAAATGCTTGGTATAGGATAACTGGACTTGAGTTTAGCAGACACTAACATGTTCTTTCTCAGCACAGTAAGATAGCAATTTGAGCAAAGGTTAATCTGAGAGAGCAACAGCTGTCATTCTGGAAGCCTCAGTCAGCAGCCCCAAGTGAGAACTCTTGTCCCCCCCTCACAGTGTCTAATCAATGCCACAGCAAACATGTAGAAAATAAGCTTGGGATACGTATGTCTTCAGCATAGCACAACTGAACACATTTTCTGACAGCTCTACTGTGTCTAAGAGGCTAAGCTAAACACTGCCACCAAAAAGTGACAAAGTAACAGTTGAGAAAGGCATTGGGCAGGGCAGGTGGCTGTGTGCTGTAGGTGGCTTTACTTCCATCCTGAAAGAAAAATGGCCCTTCCTGCACAGCTATTCATGCCCTGCTGTTCTGGGGTCACCTTTCCCGGTGTGTATCTTAAAGCTTTGAAAACAGATGGACTTGTATTTGACATGCGCACAGTGCCCTGGAACCCAGTGGTTCTGAGTATTCACCGTTATTTATTCTGGTGAGATCTGCCAAAGGGCAGGCAGTTGGAGGTGGAGGATGGGGACACCTCCTTAGGATTCTCTTCTTACCCAGGACATCCCTTGGGAAACTCAGGGATTGATGTAGTTTGCGTGGAAAGGGATGTTATATAAATAAGCCAGGGACCATCTCTGTGTCAACTCTTAAGTTGTGTGCTTACTGCCTTAGAACTGACACATGTCACCACACCAGCACACACCAAACTTGAATTTTTACACATTCAATTATTTGAAAATTAGCCCCAAATAGTTTTTTTTGAGCACTTAAGGGAATTTCTAATGAAAAATAAGTAATTCCCTATAATGATTTGAATAAATATGAGAAACAGAATAAAGTGATACAAATCTTAGTAATTTAGGGTTTACTTTTCTGAAAGTGTGTTGACAAATATTGTGTTATATGTGTGTTTTGAACATGGTGACATATAAAACAAAACACATTTTAACGATAAATCTGATATCCCGTGCCCCATGTGGATTTAGACAGTGAGAATTTCATATTTTATTGAAAGAATTTAAAAATCATCAATGCTTATGACATATATTAATAGTTATTACCAAAATCTCCACAGTATTTAAAGGGCTCATATTAAAATCAGTTATTTTTTTTCTTTTTCTTTTTGAAGACAGAGTTTCTCTGGGTAACAGACCTGGATGTCCTGGAACTTGTTTTGTAGATCAGGTTGGCCTTGGACTCACAGAGATACACCTGCCTAAGCTTCCCTGAGTGCTGGGATTGAAGGTATGTGCCACCAGCACCCAGAGGGCTCTCTTTTCTTGACCATCCTAAAATTTGTCAGTTTGAATTAATCTTCAAATTTTTAAGCATAGAAGTTTATGATTAGACTCCCCAAGAAAGTTTAAAAACAGAGAATTTTGTTTAGTTAGGACAGAAAAGTCTTCAACTTTCAGATATTTGAAAAAAAAACCTGACCAAACATAAAAAGTATTGTGGGTCAAATAATTTCTTAATACAAATAATAATAGATCTATCAATTTTAAAATAAAATTTTGAAAACATTAAAAACCGTTTTTATTTTATAATTATAAAATAATGCATTTATGTAGTGGAAGAAGACTGCAAGGAAACTTACAGAAAGGAATTCAAACTACTTTAACCTCACAAATAAGAAATCTGCAGGTTAAGGAATTACTAATACATCTTTAAAATATGCCTTATTTGTAATCTCAAATGCACATTAGCTGTTTGATATATAATTTAATACTTAAAAGCATTGCAGCTAAATTGTTTAATAATATTGCTAGAATGCTAACCCTCTTGTTAGATATAACATACTCTACAGTTTTCAATTAAGAAGAAATCACTTGATAGGGATCTTCTGCCTTTTGAGACAAGGTTTCACTTGGCTGCCCTGAAACTCTCTACATAGACCAGGCTGGCCTTAAACTCACAGAGATCTGCATGCCTCTGCCTCTGTGAATGCTGGGACTGAAGTTAGCCACTTGTTAGTTTTAATCAGAATTTAAGGTGGACTAAGGAGCAATTTATTAAGTGTTTTAAATTATGTAGGCACCAATAGTATCTGCTAAGTGCTCACTATGCAGTTCTGTGCATTAGTAGTCCCAAGCCAAGAACCCGACAGATCTCTGTGCGGCTGCGTCACGTTTCCTGTGTGAAACTGAGCAACAGCGATGGATTTACAAAGACAGGCCGCTTCCTGTATTCCTTTTTCAGGAGCAGCTCAAGGGGCTGCAGAGACGACTCAGCTATTAAAGGCTAGGCTGTCAACCAAAACGTCAGGAGCAGCTCAAACCCAGATTTCCAGCCTTCAGCACCTACTCTGCAGAGCTCGTGAGCCCTCACTGCACAGCTGTTTCCTACTGAGAAGGTAGAGCCTTGTAGTCATGAGGAGCTTACAGCCCCTCCAGTTCTCTGACCCAGATTCCCCACTGTGCTGCAGAGCAACCTCACCTGACACACACACACACACACACATACACACCTGCCCCACATACACGCAAGCCTGAGCTCTGGCCACTCTTCTTCAGACGTTCCTGATTCCCCTGCAGGGCGGTGGCCCCTCACTGGAAGCCTCTGAATGGTCCCACTGGGAACAGCTTTTCCGCTCCTGCAGCCCAGTGACTCTCCTGCCTCTCCTCATCACATCTTTCTCCTGGATAAGGTGCCATAGCCCTCAAAGCTCCACAGAGGAGAGCCCTTGCCTTTTACAAACAAGGAGAGGAGAGCCATAAAAACAAATATTAAAGCTGTAACATCACTAATTATTGAGAGTGATGAGGTGGTGATGACAGCTTGGGAGGGGGACAGTTGTGGGGACCGTGGTACAAGCAGCAGGCATGGTGGCTGTGATGAAGAGATACGGAAGAAGAGGGGCAGCAACAATAACTGCTGTTTATATTCTTCTTGCTAGGACATTCTGAAGGGGACACTCAAGAGAGAATTACACTCAACACTTGGGGGAGGAAGCTGGGTGTGGTGGTACAAGTCTGTAATCTCAGCACTCAGGAGGCAGAGGCAGGCCCATCTCCAGGAGTTTGAGGCCAGCCTGGTCTACATAGTTCCAGGACAGCCAGGGCTACATAGTGAGATCCTGTCTCAAAACAAAACAACCTCTGGGGAAGAGTTAACACTGATATGTTGTTGTGCTGCATAAAAAATACATGCTTTGTGCTCCTGGGAATTCAATCTCTGAGTTCATCAGCTTTCTTTTCTTTCTTTCTTTCTTTCTTTTTTTTTTTTTCAAGACAGGGTTTCTCTGTGTAACAGTCCTGGTTGTCCCGGAACTCGCTTTTTCTTTTCTTTTCTTTTTTTGTTTTTTGTTTTTCGAGACAGGGTTTCTCTGTGTAGCTTTGCACCTTTCCTGGAACTCACTTGGTAGCCCAGGCTGGCCTCGAACTCACAGAGATCCGCCTGCCTCTGCCTCCCGAGTGCTGGGATTAAAGGCATGTGCCACCACCGCCCGGCACTGGAACTCGCTTTTTAGACCAGGCTGGCCTTGAACTCACTGAGATCCACCTGCCTCTGCCTCCCAAATGCTGGGATTATAAGCGTACACCACCACTACCTGGCTTCATCGGCTTTCTAAACATTAGAACCCCACAACCACAATTTAATAGTCCTAATAAGTGAAAAGAAACCTTATATTTTGGTTTTTCCCCTCCTCCGTGTGTGCGTGTGCATGTGTGTGTGTGTGTGTGTGTGTGTGTGTGTGTGTGCGCGCGCGCGCGCGCGCGCTGATGTCAGGTGTTTCTTCTATAGCTTTCCAACAAGCCCCTGGGATCTGCCTATCTCTGCTTATCTCCACTTCCAATCTGTCTCCGGGAGTACTGAGGTAAGCACTGAGTACTGAGGTAAGCCCTGAGGTGGGTGTTGGGGCTCCGAACTCAGGTCCTCACGCCTTGTACAGCAAGCACTTTATATACTGAGCCATCTTCCCAGTCCCAAACCTTGAACGTTATGATCCAAGATTAAACACATCGTCCTGTAACTTCTCGTATACGTTAACTGGGAGAAGTCATGTCGCTAAGCAATTTCGGTCTCCTCAGACTGGCCTGTTGACTGCTGTGATACACGCTCCAGGAATCCAGGCGATCAGTGTGGCTGGAGAACTTGCACACGGCACGGACGGGGTGCAAGTTCACCATGTGTAGTATAGGGTCACGCTGAAGGCAGCAACACCCAGAAACAGTGAGCAGCAGCCAGTCAGAGGGAAGGGGCTGACGCAGCTCCCAGAGGCACTCACCTGGTTGCAGTAATGCTTGATGAGGTTGAAGACGAAGCCCCTGTCCATGAGCGAGAGAAGGTCATACAAGAAGAAAGCCAGGCTGATGTTGATCTTTTCCGCCTGCTCACTCTCCTTTAAAACGGGCACAGAACACACAGATCACACTGTTTGGTCCTGGACAGGAGCTCCCAGGGCCCTGGTGTGGACCCTCCGAGAGGAAGATCCTAGTAAACTGGCCCACCACCCTTCTGGGTGACGTGGAACATTTAGATGTATTTTTTTCCACTCATCTTGTTTTGTACATATATAATTATAAGTATATAATCAACCCTATTCTATATATGTAATTTTGGGCTCTGAAATTTTATTTATTTATTTTTTGTTTTTTAAGACAGGGTTTCTCCATGCAGTTTTGGTGCCTGTCTTAGATCTCGCTCTGTAGACCAGGCTGGCCTCGAACTCACAGAGATCCACCTGGCTCTGCCTCCTGAGTGCTAGGATAAAAGGTGTGCGCCACCATTGCCTGGCCCTGATAGATTTCAGAGTCATACTTGGGAGAGTGAATTCTTCCAAGAATTGAGGCCAGTCTATTTTTGTTTGGTTTTTCAGATTTATTAATTTATTTATATTATTTCTCAGTGCTCTTATCTATAAGATTTACATAGTGAGTTCAAGGACAGTCAGAGCAACATAGCGAGACCCTGACTCGAAAAAACCAGTAAATAAATTTGGATTACATTTACTTATTTGTGTAGTGGTGGTAAGTGTGAAATATGGTGCACAAGTGGAGGTCAGGAGACAATGTGCAAGAGCTGGTTCTCCACTTCCACCATGTAGGTTTGGGGACTGAATTCAGGTCAGCAGGCTTGGCAGCAAGTATGTATATACTGTGAAATGATTTCAAGTTATAGACTGGTACAATCATACCAACTGATACTTCACATTTTGCAAACTTTGCATTATTATCATTCTTTCTACATAAAAAAATTTTTTTTTGAAACCCTTTTCAAGTAGGTAGTAAATATCCCTATTTACTCCATAAGACTTCAGGCTTTATCTCCTAAGAGAAAGTATTTTCTCTCATAAAATCATTTAAATGATAAACCACACTGTAATTTCTTTACAGCTATCCCCAGCCACACCTCAGGGGCTGGTCCAGCATACGTTAACTGTTGTTATATTTTAACTACTGTTTTCCAACGAGGCTTATTTTTCTCTGCTTATTAAACAACCTAGAAAGTGAAGACACACAGTTACCTTCTGAGGTTTCACTAAAAGGGCTGCTATCTCCGAGGTGACCACATTAACAATGGTCGTTATGTCATCTTTGAAGCGGTCAGAAAAACGCGTCCTCCGAAAACTGTCCCGTTTATCCAGGTTGTGTACATACTGCGCCATGCTTTTCACCTATGGAGGAAGGGGACAGTGTCCACATGGAGGCTGGTGACCTGCTTGTACACTGTGCCAAAGGGGAATGGCTTGAAGGAAGTCTCTTTCACAATGGACTTTCTGATACTTTATTGGTGCTCCTGGTACCCAAGCTGCCTCTGAACTACAAAATGCTTCTGACACACAGAATGGTTGCCATGGCGGCTGGAGGTGGCCAGAGTGTCCTCTTCTTGACCCCTCCTTAGGGGCTCCTTTCATGCTCCTGACAGAACCTGGCGCTTAGCCGTTAGGCCCAGTGTCAGGAGACAGCCCCACCCCAGCAGCCTACATCCTGGAAGACAGAGGGAGGCTGAGTTCCCAGAACCACACAGGTTGTCATAGTACATGAAACAGGACACACAAAGGAACCATTTTATAATGCTGTCCGGATAGAAAGTCTTCTTTTCCTGAAACTACAGTAAGGAGAACAAGGGAGAAATGTCCCTTCTATATTGAGTTTAAAATCAAAATTGGTTTCCAGGAGCAATTCTATAGTTCACATCAAGTTAATTTCTGCTTCTTAGAAATTAAAATTTAAACTATATTATGGGCTGATCAGGATTTTGTTGGCTATCTAGAAATTTAATCATTATGTAGAACACTGCCTCTGGAGGATATAAATATATATTTTTGAGATGGGTCTCATTACAAGGTCCATGTTCGCTCAGCTTCTAGGGAAAATGATAGTTTAAGTTTCTTAAGTCTAATTTATAGTCTACCAATCAATTAATCACTTAATAACTAGTATGACACTAGTTTAATTCCTACTATATTTTAAAATCTAGATCATGTAGAATTTTTGGGTTCTCCCTGGGCCAGGTGCTCCCTGGGTCAATATATTCCTTTGGCATCAGAAGTTGAGTCTTACAGTTGGGTGAGTTTGCTGAGAACTATTTGACTGGAAAGGCTGGGGTGGTGGTGATTGCTGACTGTCAACTTGACAGGATCAAAAATCACCCCGAGATAAGCCTCAGGCATGATTGGGTCAACCGGAGTCAGGAAGTCCTGCCCCTGGTGAGCAGCACTATTCCATGGCTGGTTTCTAGGCTGAAGAAAAATGGAGAAAGGGAGGTGAGCAAAGAATTCCTGCCTGCTTCCTGACAGTGGAGGCTGTGTCCAGCTGCCTCAAGCTCCGCTACCAAGACCTCCCCGCCATGATGGACTGTATCCCTGAACTGTGAGCCAAAATAAACCCTCCCTTCCTTATTTTCCTCAGGACATTTTGTCACAGAAAAAGGCAAAGTATCCACTACACTGGGACTTCTCATGGCTGTGGGCTGACATTCTGAAATTGTTTTCATGAATTTGTGCAGGCTAGTCAGAGCATGACAGCAGAAAGTGATTGTCAGCTGGGCCTGGTGGTACCTCCCTGTAATCCCAGCACTCAAGAGGAGGCTGCAGGAGAATTTTTACCAGTCTAAGGTCTGACTGGTCTACACAGTAAGTTCCAGGTCAGCCAGAGCTATCCAGTGAGACCCTGCCTCAAAGCAAGCAAGCAAAAACAGCATCAGCCAAAAAAAAAAAAAGCATGCAAAAATATAAAATAAAATAAAAACAAAAAACAACCCAATGACAGGAAATCGATTTCCTTGGAAGCTGACCCACCCACATTTGCCCCATCCGGAGTCTTGGAAATTGGCTTCCATACCGAAGAACATCACGGGACTTTTCGTACACTAAGGGCAGAGTCTGTTTCTTGAGATGTAAAGCCGTCAAGACTGAGACAAATACAAGCACAGAGGAGGCAGCGCAAGAGGGGAGGACAGGCAGCTTGCTGATCCAGGTTTCACAGAATGCCCTGAGTAGCTCACGCGACCCAAGCATGTCCAATCCAATGTAAGAACATGGTTTCTCCTAACCCAAGGGAGCTGTCTAACCCAGGACACACAGACATATGGACAAATCCATATTCCCAAAGACCTACACCCACACGGTGAGAGGGCCTGAATGAGGGGTGGGAACAGGGCACCATCTTTTTTTTTTTTGTTCAACAAAAGTATCTCTCTCACTACACTCGCAGCCAAGGCCCAGGGAGGACAAGGCTTCTTTGTTCAGGTGACCCCAATCCTGATCCTCTGCTGGCTAACCCACCCTAGCGCCAGGCTGCTGAACTCATTGTTACATTCGGCTCCTGCCTGCTGAGTTTGGCCATCTCACAACCAAATAAATAATTCTCACAATACCGTACTACCCACTGATGGCCTCTGTCCAGACTGTCAGCAACCTGCCAGCTCTTGTGTCCCTGGCTCTCCACAGAAGAATCCAGAAGAAATATCAGTGGGGCTCAGCCTATCATTTGTAGGGTTTGGTAAGGTAGAAAAACAACTTCTCCCACATTGGCCTCTGTGGCCCATTCTGAGAATGGACACCTTTCAGAACCCCCTCGTGCAGAATGGCATGTCCGGAGGAACTGGGTCACCTAGTTACCTCCGGGCCTCCGAGGGCAGAATCAGTGGTTTCTAGCCACACAGGGGTTCATTCATTAAAAAGTGTGCAATGCACCCGAGAACCAAGTGTACCGGCTCCTGTGACGAAGCTATTGTTCATTAGCACCTGGAGGGCCAGCACAGCTGGAGGCGTCAAACTGCCCTCTGCTGCTTAAGCCCTGGTGGAAGTTGTTCTTTTCAAGCGTTCTGAGCATCAGCCAGGTACGGATGCAACAATGCATGGAGGATGGAGGGTCCCATCTGGGTCTGAGATCAATGTTCTTTCCAGGTCCTCGACCACAGCCCTTCTCCATCTGTGAATGTTTAGGTGACTGTACACTGTAGCAATGGTCCCTCCCCTTCCCTCCCTCAGCTTCGGGTTGTAACGGTGAATGGGAGGCTGTAGCCTGAGATCACTGGTGAAAGCTTTGGTCATTTGTCACCCCTACTGCTACAGAGTGGTCCTGTCATGTGGACCCCCTTCTCTGCCTCTTGATTTCTCAATGCCCCAACTGCTCTGTCCCCTTTCTGTGAGTCTTCAGAATGAAGCTAGATAAATAAAGGATTCAGGCATCTGCAGCACCCCGAGTGCCTCACCAATCTTTATTGGCTCCTGTTAACATTGTAGACACCCTGGGGAGAGGGCTTGTGATACATGCTCCTCAGCACCTGAGACCCTGGCCGAGTGGCTCTGGTCTGTAGAGCCCTGTGTATCTGCTGTATTGGTGGATCTGCATTTGGACCAACCCGACTCAAGTGCTTCCATCCATGTGAGCTTTCCTAAACTACGTCATCTGTGTCACACAAGGGGGTCCTAGAGATAGGAGACGGGGGTAGTCACTGTATGTGTCTCTCTCTCTTGGGTCAAACAAGTCTTAGTAAGAAACATGCCAGATCGGAAGCAACTTTCACCCTTTCTGTGCTTCTTAGCTCCTTGTAGTTATGGGCACTGAAGCGGTACTGCCAAAGCCCTAGAGAGACCTGGAGGCCCTTCTCTGGCCACCACTCTACCCTGACCCCACCTGCAAATGCAGAATCATAAGAACCCTGACTCAAGGCTGTAGGAAGACTAAAGGAAACAGTGCTTTGAAAAGATTTAAAACAGTGCCTGGCATACAGACAGTAAGATGCTCAATTTACTTCGGATGTTATTTTTCTCTTTTCAGGGGTGCCAGCCGCTACTGGGATTATATGAAGGACAGAGTCATTGTTATAACTTATACGAACTTGTCTTTAAAATGGAGCTATAAGATCTCTGTCGAACCACTCAAGCTGAGCTCATGATAACGGGGAACCAAATATCCACCATCACACACAGCACTAACAGGACTCCTGAACAGGATAGGTTAGTCCATTGTCAGTTAGTATGATGGACTGAGAAGATGTCTTGAAACTCCGAGCTTCTCAAAGAGGCAAAATAGTGACTAGGAAGAACATGTACCTGAGCATCAGAGAATGAGGCTCCACCCACCCCTGGCTGAGCAGGCTGGCAAATCTCTGTAGCCCTGGCGTGTGCGATGGGGATAAGCAGGGGCCTCACAGGGTTTCAAGGATGGATTCTGTTGTAGAATATTTTAAGGTGTGTTACTTGTTTATGTTGCATTGGCTTAACTCAGTTAAGCTGTGTTACTTTGCCTGTCTAAAACACCTGATGGTCTAATAAAGAACTTAATGGTCAATAGCAAGGCAGGAAAAAGGATGGGTAGGGCTGGCAGGCAGAGAGAATATATAGAAGGAGAAATCTGGGAGGGGAGGAAGAAGGAGCCAGAGAAGAGGAGCAAGAAGAGGCCAGCCACCCAGTCACCCAGCAAGCCACAGAGTGAGAGTAAGATTTACAGAAGTAAGAGAACAGTAAATGCCCAGAGGCATAAGGATGATGGGATAATTTAAGAAAAGCTGGCGAGAAACAAGCCAAGCTAAGGCTGGGCATTTATAATTAAGAATAAGCCTCCGTGTGTGTGATTTATTTGGGAGCTGGGTGGCGGGCCCCCCAAAAGAGAAAGAGAAAAAGAGCAAAAACAAACAACAGATTCGAGAGCCTGCAGAGTTGCTACTGGAACCTTGAGTAGTTGGGCTTGAGTTGGTTCCTCAGGGACTTGTGTGCTTTCCCAGCAAGCACGATGCTGCCTGAGATCTAAGAGTGGTTAGATGAAGGGTGTTCACGTGAGTGCAAATGTGTGAGTTCATAACTGAGACACCTTTAATTAAGGCAGATCTAGTTTTTAACTTCTTTAATCAGCATTTTGACTTAGAATTTGGGATTATTTTATGAATTATGTAGAGATGGATCATGGGCCAGCGGATCTTCTCTGAAGGGAAGCTGGATGGCAGGCGAGACCGCAACGGAAGCAGGACATGGTTTGTTTGGTTTTTCAAACACTTCCTGTGGTGGTATTATGTTCCCCAAAATATTGTGCACCCTAATAAACTTATCTGGGGTCAGAGACAGAACAGCCACTAGATACAAAGGCTAGAAAATGGTGGCACTCAGAGGTAGAAATCCCTCTGGATCTCTGTGAGTTCAAGGCCACACTGGAAACGGCCAGGCATGGTGACCACGCCTTTAATCCCAGAAAGTGAGCCTTTAATCCCAGGGAGTGATGGTAGAAAGCAGAAAGGTATATAAGGC
>CABHPP010000356.1:28781-40345 GCA_902168425.1 Peromyscus attwateri | reverse complement strand
GACCAGGCTGGCCTTGAACTCATAGGGATCTGCCTGCCTCTGCCTCCAGAGTCCTGGAATTCAAGGCGTGCACCACCACCTTCCGACTCAGGCTGCATCTTTTGTACGGGAGCTGTGGGCAATTCTTTTTTTTTTTTTTTTTTCTTTATAGGGGAGAGCGCGAACGCAGTCCCCCACTACCACAAATTATGCAGTCGAGTTTCCCGCATTTGGGGAAATCGCAGGGGTCAGCACATCCGGAGTGCAATGGATAAGCCTCGTGTGGACAATTCTTAATGAGTCTGGGTTTAGATTTCCTGTCTGTAGGCTGGGAGAATATTCTCTCACTTTGCCTGGAGGTGGAATGAGAAAGTTCAGTGGTCTTCAGCTCTGTGGAAGGAAGGATGTAGTGCAGTCAGGTTAGGCGATGTGCTTGTTAGTACCACATTTGGTATCAGCGGTGGACCGGTCTCACTGGGGTTTTTATCCTTGTAGGTGAAGGCAGCTACTGGTGAAGAGGTGTCTGCTGAGGACCTTGGAGGTGCTGACCTTCATTGCAGGTAAGGCGGGAGCAGTGTTTCCTCTTAGGATCGGTGGTCATTTTGTTTGTTTAAAGGAACTTTTACTTCGTCTACTCCCAGTCTGCTCTTCTGGGTTTAGTTCTCTGGACTCTAGAATTGTGTTTCAGGTGGGAGTGTCAGCTTCTAAAAAAAAGAAAGAAAGAAAGAAAAAGAAAACTTATTGTGTGTTTGTCCACATGCATATGTGGACACACTCATGTATATGGGTATACACATGCCATGGGGGGGGCACATATGGAAATCAGAGGACAACTCATGAGAGTCGTCTTCCCCTCTCCCATGTGGGTTCTGGGAATTGACTCACGTGCTCAGGCTCAGCATCCTTATCTTCTGAGCCATCTTGTCAGCACAGGGGCCACACTAATCTTCTCCATATCATTCTATTTTTACTATACATGTTGCCAAAGCAAGCACACTACTTCAGCTTTCCACTGACACCGGAGAGGCAGTTTCCCGTTAACTTAACAACTCTTTTGGAGGCCTGTTATATTCCAGGCATGATTTTATTTTCCGGGGGTGACTGAGGGACTTGATAGATGACCTGTAAAGGATGCAGGAGATGAGATGATAAAGACGACGAGAGGAAGTGATTTCATCCCCCCTCCCCCACATTGAGACCATGGGGTGGGGGAAGCAGATTTGAAATAGGAGCGTGAGGAATTGAACGTTCTTGTAGGCCTGAGAAGTTAGGCGTGTTTGAGAGATTGCTTAGCAGGCATGTGGCTGTGAGGGGTCAGGATCTTGTTAGGAAGGATCTGCATAGATGTGGCACTTAATTCAAACTGTACAGTTCACCTTACCTTGAGTGTGTACAGAGAAGGGGTCCCGCTCTGTGTCCTAAAGGGCAGGCAGACCTGACCATCCTGTATAGGAAGTCCTGCTCTGTGCCACCATAACCCGAAGTGACTTTGGGAGGAATCTGGGGCAAGAGAAAGATGATTCTTTCCTATCCTCTCATACTTGTTGACTAGCTTAAAGGACCTTCATCTCAGGTTTTCACTCATTCCTTTCTCATTCAGCTCTTCTTGAGGATTGATTGATTGCATCGTTATTAGTAATATAGAAAAAAATTCAGACCTAGTCCTTGCCCTCAAGAACTTATAATTTAGTTAAGCAGGTAAGAGGAATAAACGAATTAAGAATTTACAAAATAAGTATGCAGACATGCGTCCAGTCTTACCTAAAGGCTAGAAGAAAAATGGTTCAAGACATCCTAGGGTGGAATTGGTATCGTCAGCAGTGTTTGGAGACTCACGCTGCCTGAGTTGGGGCAGACACTTGAGTGTTTCAGAGAGCTCAGCTTCGGGAGCTCAGGGCAGTGCTGAGGTGCATCTGACTATTACATGAGACTGTCAGGCGATCTGCTTGGCTGGGGTGATGTTTCTCTTCGGAGAGATCTGGCTGAGGGAACAATAAGGGTGAGTTAGGGCATAGGACAAAATGGATTTGTGTTTGCTGGCAGGAGAAAGATAGCGAGGTAGTAGTTGGGGAGCATTAATTTTTATAAAACTTGGGCAGTTTTAAAAGGGAAAGACTAGGCAGCCTGTTGAGTTTCAGGGTATGGATGCTGGAATGTAGTTTGTCTCCCTGATTGCTGTTGTGACTTAGATGAGGTGAGGAGCCAGTTTGAGGCCCATCTGCGCATGAATAAGGTAAAGATCGGAATAGAACCTTCCAATCAAATATCTGTTAACATTACTTCTCGATGGCTCAGCAGGTAGTAGAGCTTGCCTGGCGAGCCTGACACCTGAGTTCTAGCCCTGGAACCATGGTGGAGAGAAAACAGACTCCTCAAAGTTGTTTTCTGGCCTCTGCTTTAGGGCTTTGGCATGAGTGTTTTTTGTTTGTTTGTTTGTTTGTTTTTGTTTTCAAGACAGGGTTTCTCTGTGTAGCTTTGCGCCTTTCCTGGAACTCACTTGGTAGCCCAGGCTGGCCTCGAACTCACAGAGATCCGCCTGCCTCTGCTTTTGTACACACACATACACACACACACACACACACACACACACACACACCACACTACACCACACCACACACAAATAATAATAATAATGAATGAATGAATAAATAAAATCCACAAAATATAACAGTGTGAACGCTGGGCACACCTGTAATCCCAGAACTCAGGAGGCTAAGGATTGATTGCCTGTCTCAGTTGAAAAGGAAAACTGCTTTGAGTCCTCTGTCATCTTAAACGCACATTTCTACCTGCTTAGTCCTCATTAAGAGTTCATTTTAAACAGGGATTTACGTAGTGTCTCATCTGAGATGTCTCTTTCCCGTTCAGGCAAATTTTAGGCGTCTTTTATAGGAAAGCATTGCATTTTAAAGTTTGGCTGAATTAGAATCTTCCTTCTGCTGAGTTCTTCATTTCTACTGAGTCACGGAGCAGCTAGAAGCCAGGAGCTACAGACGCCATTCTGTGTGAAGCACTGTGAACTAATTTGGGTTGTAAACCGTGCTTAGGAGCTGAAGGGGCTGCTGTGTGTGCTCTGGAGGAGTACATGTGGTCTCTGCTCTTATTTAGGATGCCAGAATGACTCTTCAGAGTTGGACAGCTTCCCTAGACAAGATATCAAAACAGCTTGCCCATACAATGAACCAAAATCCTGTGGGGTTTTTCCTGTTATATATCTTTGTCTGACTTTACTGTTGTAGTTTTTGGGTTTTTTTGAGACAGGGTCTCTCTATTATGTAGCCCTGGTTGTCCTGGAACTCACTGTATAGAAGAGGCTGGCCTCAAACTCAGAGATCCACCTGCCTCTGCCTCTGGAGTGCTGGGATTAAAGGTGTGCACCACCACACGCAGCTTGACTCCACATGTGTTGTATTAACAAGTCTCTCTCTCTCTCCTTTGAATGTATATTTTCCCACATTGATGCGTGTGAGTGTGGTCGTGTGTGCATGGTGCATGTGTAGAGGAGAGAGGACAGCGTTGAGTGTGGGCCCTTGCCTTCAGACCTGTTTAAGGGCTCCTTGTTGTTTTTCTCTTGATCTGCCAGGCTAGCTGGTACAAGCTGCCAGGGATTCTCCTGTCTCGGCCTCCTGAGTCTCTTAGTAGGAGCATTGGGAATACAGATGTCTATACTGTTGGCTTTTCTGTGCGACCTGGAGATTTGAACCCGGGTCCTCATGCTTGCACGGCAAGTGTTTTTACGCACTGAGCCATCGCTTCAGCCTGCGACTGTCTTTTGGGAAGCCCACACCCACCCTTGGGCGTGTCCTGTCCCTTAATGTCTGAATTATAAATCTTAAATTAAAACCTTTAATTAAAAAAAATGATTTCACGTGTATGAATGTTTTGCCTACGTGTTTGTCTGTGTACTGTATGCATCCTTGCTGTTCATGGAGGCCAGAAGGTGGCATCGGGTCCCCTGAAACTGGAGTTAGACTGTTGTGAACTGCCATGTGGGTGCTGGAACTAAGCCTGGGTCCTCTGGAAGATCCTCATCCAGTGCTCTTGACTGCTGAGCTTTCTCTCCAGTCCCCAGAAAAACCTTTTCTTAATAAACTCCGGCTGTACGAAAGAAAGAAGGAAGGAAGAGAAGAGAATGAGCTCTAGTGTGTCTGCATAACGAGCCACTGACTGGGACAGAACTGACCCCAGCGCCAAGCTCATGCCTCATATACCACATTTAAAACTGAGAACTCCCACAGCCTACACCACAGAGCGGCCTTATCAGTTTCCGTTTTCACCTGCCGTCCAAGGGCCAGTGTATTCAAGCCTTTTTTGTGTACTGGAAGCGAGAGCTGACTCTCCTGTATGACTTGGAAGGAGGGCGGCTTGGCAGTCTCAGAGAGGAGAGACCACTATGGACACCTGCACCCAAGGCTCTGCTGGCTACTGCTGCGTCGTGTAACTGCTGTGCAAGCCCGCTGGCGGTGGCTGGGCTCACATAGCATTCTGTTCAAGAATGAGCCTTCGTCGTCCTGTGAACAAGTCCCGGGGTCTGGTAGAAGGCCGGAGCGAGAAATCCAAGGCATGAGTGTCCAGTGCAGCAGCTGTTGCTGGTCCTAGGGCGGGACACTTAGTCTCTGTACCTCTGACTTTCCTCTTTGTAAGACGAGGATGATGCTCTTGGGCCGGGGCCATTTGAAAATCAAGTAGGTTGGCGTTAATTATGTGTTTAAGAAGTAAAGGTGCCGCCGGGCGTTGGTGGCGCACGCCTTTAATCCCAGCACTCGGGAGGCAGAGGCAGGCGGATCTCTGTGAGTTCGAGGCCAGCCTGGGCTACCAAGTGAGCTCCAGGAAAGGCGCAAAGCTACACAGAGAAACCCTGTCTCGAAAAAAAAAAAAAAAAAAACCAAAAAAAAAAGAAGTAAAGGTGCCTTATCATCCTTAGATTAGGGAGGCTATTTGGGACCTAGGGTATTTAATTACTTTCCTTTTCCAGGCTTTGATTACTACAGTGTGCTTTACTCTGCAGAAAGTCTGGGGTCACTGACCACTACGCTTTGGACGACCACCATGCCCTCCACTTAACAAGGAAGGTCGTGAGGAGTCTCAATTATCAGAAGAAACTGGATGTGAGTAGGAAACCTGCTGTTTTTCCTTTCCCTGTGGAGCACTTTCGTCCGAGCCACCCGAATCCTGTCTTTAAACAGTGCGTTTGTTCTAAACGTCTGTAGGTTACCATCGAGCCTTCTGAGGAGCCTTTATTCCCTGCCGATGAATTGTACGGGATAGTCGGGGCAAACCTTAAGAGAAGCTTTGACGTCCGAGAGGTATGTGGGGAGCGGGACCCACACCGTGAGTCCAGCTGTCAACCCTAGGGTTTGTGTTCGTGCGGAGGGACAAGTGTGGGTCTCAGTCATAGTACCTGATATCTCTGGTCTACAGTAAATACAAGTGAGGAAGGACTCTCAGTGATTGGAGTTTTCACTGTACCACACGTGTTCATTCACGTGTGGGACTTGATGTTACTGTGGGCCATGCCAATGATGGAGGGCAATCACACCATTCTCAACTGTTTTTCCTCAAGGTTCTTATTTTGCAAAATAGACAAAATGTCAGTAAGTTGTTGGAGCAGAAAAACGTACCTTTTTAGATCAGTATGACATTAGCAAAGAGTAGACAATTATAGTGGGAGACGTTGCTATGGTGACAGATTGTGACACAGCCTTCTGTAATCTAGAGTGACAGTTTTCAGTGTTTGCTTAGAGTGTGTAGGCTTTGATTTTATTCTCTTCTTCATAGCTGGCAGAATGAATTTTAAATTAGGAAATCATCTTAATGAGATTCTAAGCCAGAGGCTTTAATATCTTAAGGTACTTTCCCCCTTGACTATAAGACTAATTTTAATTTCTGTTGGTTATTGGGGCGGGGAGGGGGGGGCTGTGTAGAAAACACAAAAAAGGAAATTGCTTGTTCTGCCATTCGGAAGGAACAGCTAATGTTTTGATATTTGGCTTGATCTGTATATATAGTTATAGATCTGGGGGGATATATATATATATATATATATATACACACACACATATATATTTGTATCTGGGGACTCTGTGTATACAGATTCCACCAACCACAGCTCAGAAACCCTTGAGAGGGTTATTTTGTCTGTACTGCTCACATACATATTTTTTTCTTGTTGTTATTCCCTAAACAGCATAGTGCAGCAGCTGTTCAGACGGAGCATTTATCTTCTGTTACTTATTATAAGTAATCTAGAGATGATTCAAAGTTTACAGGAATATTTACATAACTTATATGCAAAATTAAGGCATTCAGTACAAGAGACTTCAGCATCTATGGATTTGGGTATGGGACATAGAACAAGTTCTCATGGATGAGGCATGGCTATGTACATTTATATATAGTCTAAATGATGTATTTTTGGTATATGTATGTGTACACATATGTTTAATTTCCCCCATGTAAATAATTTTTTTAAAATTCTACTTTTTTTTTTCTGGTGTAAATTACGTATATTATTCCTTATCTTTAAAAAAAAAAAAACTCTTCAGTAACCATTTCTCTATGGCAAGGTCCCAATTTCCACAGTGGTGTCTGGCAACGTGGTAGGCAGACTTTTTTTTTTTTTTTTTTTAAGATATATTGTTTTTAGAGAAAGGGTTACTCTGTGTAGCTTTGTGCCTTTCCTGGATCTCACTCTGTAGACCAGGCTGGCCTCGAACTCACAGAGATCCGCCTGGCTCTGCCTCCCGAGTGCTGGGATTAAAGGCGTGCGCCACCACCGCCCAGCCACTTTTTTTTTTTTTTTGTGCATGAATTGAAGGTGTTGTTGCACTGTAGAGATATCTGTAGATATTTAAGCAATACTTTGTTACTACTGCTAAGTCTTGATTTTATAGAAATTCCAATGGTACTTCACTTTAGCAACATGACACAGCTATAAACTTTAGAACTGGGTTTTAGCCCAACCCCAACTTTCAATTAAGTACAGACAAAGAAAAAAAAACGGCACTCACCATCTGCTGAGAACCATCTTT
This sequence comes from Peromyscus attwateri, assembly GCA_902168425.1. Lineage (NCBI taxonomy): Eukaryota > Metazoa > Chordata > Mammalia > Rodentia > Cricetidae > Peromyscus > Peromyscus attwateri. The sequence continues at coordinate 33,335 of CABHPP010000356.1, read as the reverse complement.
TTAGAATAGCCACTTCTTCACTTACCCCGTAGCATTACTGAGTACATATTCTGAGCATCAGATGTACAGAGGTGAGCAGCAGACACCAGCCCCTGCCTTCATGTCCTTTTTATTGCCTTTTAATGGCAGTCATACCTTTGGCTGCTTCTTGCTGGTCATTTGTGGTTTCTATTTTTCCTATTATAAATGAGCCTCACAGAGAGGCCTCCATAGCACACGGAGATGCAGCGATGCTGGAAGCTGAGCTGCAGAACTTGGGCTTTGGGGCTCATTCTCTCAGTCAGGTTCCCTGGGGACCCAGCCTTTCCAATATCAGTTTCTGCTGCTAGAATTGAGACTATCACCCTATTACTTGTCTGTTCCTGAAGCTTGAGTTCTTCTGAAGGTAATTAATGTACTTTATGTATTAATTATAAAGCCAGTCTGAGGTTGTTTTATACTAAGTGGCCCTGGGTTGCTGGGGCCTCTGAGGAGCTCCATCTTCCTGCAGAAGAACGACAGCTGTGATGTGTTAATTGCTTGTCAAAAGGTTCACTTGGAGAGGACTGCAGCACCAAGAGTTGTTTTGCCCCCATAGTCAGGAAAATAACTAAAAAGTAATTTAAGGTAAGCGTTTACTTTCTGTGGAGAGAGATGCTGGGATGAGTCCCTCAGGTTTCAGCTAAGGGGGCATGAGCGTTATGTAGTAATGCAAACCCCCTCCAAGGGGTTCTGGAGAAGCGTGGAATAGGCTTTGTGTGTAAGTCTTCTCTTTTGGTGCTAGGATTGAAGTCAGGGCCTCAGCGTGCTGAGCATGAGCTCTACTGAAAGACTTGTGTGACGGAGACTCAAGGGTAAACTCTCTAGAAATGTCTGCTCCTTTCAGATTAACAATATATGTAGCTGGTCCTTCAGCTGGCTGATATTGAGGATCAATGAATATTTATTGAGGCTTAATAGTAACAACAGCTACTTTTTACTCAGAGACATTATGTACTAGTTATTACTTTTTAAAAGTTACCCTCTATATAGAGGGGGGGGTCACAGACAGGTTTACAGGGCATTATGGACTGTTTGGAGGGGGGAGGCAGTGCTGAGGGTGGAACCCAGGGCTTCGAACATGCTCATCAAGTACTGTGCCACTGAGCTGCATCGCTGGGTCTTTAAGGGTTTGTGATTAGTTTCCTTGTGGTAGAGCTGGAGTCAGAGCCAGCTGTTTGTCTCAGCATCATTTTCGCGGGTTCCTTTATTACCAGTTCATCTATTTCCCCAGCTGTCAGAACCCTTCCTCATCTCCTCAATGGCATTGAGTATAGAAACATTTTTTTTCTAGTAAGTGACTTACCCTGGAACATCTGGTCACATGTGGAGCCAACCAACATTCCTCACTCCAAGCCCTTAGTTATGCTCTGGGTTTTCATTGACTCTTTGAACCCCTGCCAAGGAACTGAACCGGCCCCTGGAGCTCTGGGCCTAGCTACCAGCCCCCAGGTTCTCTGCCTGCTTGTCTTGTGTGCAGTATCACTGTGGAGTCTCCACTCCATCACGTTGTGGGATGACCTGGGGCACTAACCACGCAAGTCAAGGGAAATTCTGAAGAGATTTTCTGTGTTGCGTGAGATGGAGAGTGACACCTCACTGTGAATTGCCTTCCTTATAAATAACTCCAGTGCCGAAATGCTTTCGTGATGTAATGGCTCAGGAGCATTGTTATTTTTCCTCTTAGGTCATTGCCAGAATTGTGGATGGGAGCAGATTCAATGAGTTCAAGGCCTTCTATGGAGACACACTAGTTACAGGTACAAAAGCGAAGAGTTGAAAATAACGAACGTTTCCCGTTGCGTCGGAAGTAAGTCATCTCTTGTCTCAAGGCTCCATGCTCCTGGCATGAGCTTTGTTATCCAGGAAGGCACAGACTTGTGAGTCAGTTGTCAGCAGACGCTGCTTTAGACAGATGATTTGTTCCCGAATGGATTCCTGGACCCAAAGAGCTTGCAGTGACGATGGCCAGATACTGTGGTATGGACTTTTATCTGTGACTCTGTGGCCTTGCAGTACTCTATTATTACAAGGGCAGAGAGTAAGAGCCATGCTTTTTGTTCTCTGGGTAGCAATTATTTCCAAGCATCCAGCCTTGCGTCCTGGCTGTTTACCTCTAGTGCATCTGGGGTTTTATGGAATGTGTAGTTTCAACAAAGGCTGTGGCGTGAGTTCAGTCTTCCCACAGTCTCCCTGTAGATAATTTTTGTTTCCTGAGGTTTATTTATTTATTTTTATGTGTATGAATGTTTGCCTACATATGTTTATGGACCCTGTACATGCGTGGTCACCATGGAGGCATAAAGCATTGGATACCCTGGATATCTAGGCAGTTGTGAGCTACCTGATGTGGGTGCTTGGAATTGAACCTATGTCCTCTGCAAGAGCAGTAAGTGTTCTTAACCTTGGAGCCATCCCTCCAGCCCCCTCTTAAGGGATGCATTCAAACACCAGATTGAGAATACAGGACAGTGTGTTGTGTCAGGAAAAACAGGGTGTGTATACAAGTTAGTTCTTCAGTCTAAGGTGTTGGGGTTGTCAGCCTTTGAAGGAAACTGTTTCAAACAGATGCTAGACTCAGAGTAACCTTCCAGTGGAAAATGGCAGAACAATTTTTGTGAATTTTATTAGACTGTAAAAAGCCTGAAAATGCAGTAGTAACTCTGTATAAAACTTATCAGAACAGGGAAAGAGAAGCTGCAGAAATCCAAATTGCAGCCATACATAGAGGCTTAGGACTAAACCTTGGCAATTTCTGCTAGCTCAATTTATGAGTGAGAGGATGGTTCATGCGGAAGGGGAATTTATGCTTTTCTCTTTAGGTGTTTAAGTGATCAAGAGCTTTTTGTTTGATATATGGATGGGATTTGTCCACCAGCAATGCAGGATGTGTTCCTCATTGTGTAGCAGTTTAAGACAAGCCAGGGCTTCTCCACTTCCTCCAAGATGAATGGGCTGTCCCTGTCATCTCCTTTTATGTGTTTGCCCGGTACCTGCTAAAAGACTGCGGCACTCTTGTATCGCTGCATCAGGGACACAGCCAGTTCCCCCATCTCTTCTCCATTCTACCGGAATTCATGTAAGGCTGGGGTCAGGGGAGCAAGAGTTGAGTAGGAGGCTTGAAGGGGGAGAGTGGAGACCAGATGTCAGAGGCTCAGGTGTTTCTGCAAGCTCCTTAAGGTTTCCTCCAGCCTCTATACTTATGTGAGGCCCAGGAGGATTTCTGTAACATCCTGCTTTCCTATTTGGGTCAGTTAGTAAAGGCCCTTCCTCGATGGAGAGGTTGGCACAAGTAGGAGCATGTGCCCTACTCAGCCCGTCTGTCCGTGCCTCGACCTCCACTCTCGCCCCACACAGGACCTAGGGAGGGCTGTAAGTGGTTAAGAGTCCACAGAGGTAGCATCATGCTCTAGATTTCCATCCCTTTGTGGGTGGGGCAGAACTCAGGGTGGATCACTGCACAGACTGTTTGGAAGTACCCCTCTTCAGACCCTTCTAAAGGGTCAATACACTCAGGACTTCATCATACATAGGCCTCTGGCTGGAACTTTAGGCCTGAAAACCACAGAGAATCCTATGTGGCCATCAAAGCATGTTCTATCACAATAAAAAATCATGGCAATAAAAACGAAAATCCAGGCAAGGCTAAAGAAAATAGCCTATCATTCAAAATTCAGCATTCTGACTCAATCCATATGTTGACTCAATTTTTATTTTTTTTTTTTTTATTTTTGTGTGTGTGTGTGTGTGTGTGTGTGTGTGTGTGTGTGATGCTCGGAGTACCTGCTTTGTGATGGGCAGCTTAGCTGTGCCCTGGAGCCTAGAGGCTGAGTCCAAGGGTAGACAGTGCCTTTGACTCACCGTCCAGGTATAGCCAGTAAGTTCTTGGGCTCTCAACACTTGACACCTGTATTCCTGGTTGGACCCAGGCTTGTCGAAAAGGGGAAAGAATTTTTCTCTAACCAGGTTCATCTGCTTTGCAAAATAGCCTTTTCTGAAATCACCTGAAGCACCTGCCTCACAAAATGGCAGGCTGGGTTTTCCCTCTTCCGTGTGTGTGTGTGTGTGTGTGTGTGTGTCTGTCTGTCTGTCTGTCTGTCTGTCTCGGAGTGTTTGGAGTCCTGATGGAAGTGTAGTTGGTCATAGGGAGATGGCACCTAGGGACGAACATAGAAGAAAAGATCAGAATATAAAAAGATTTTCTTTAAAGTCTGAAATATTTCAAACTTTAAAAAGAAATATTTCAGGGCACCCTGGTCTCTGGTGCATTGGGGGCGCTCACGTGTGTTATGTGCATATTCTGAAAGAGTCATTTACTCAAACGAAGTAAACATAGATAGCCCTACATAGAGCATGGGTTTTCGAGACACATAGACAAAACCAAAAACCTGGTACCTTTAGGAATAAAGCACTGTGACAGGAGCTGTTTTATACCGTGGTATAAAACACTCTATTCACATTTTAACATTGATCTCAAATTAAAGAACGTGTAGTATGCCTCTATTGCGAACGAACCCCCCCCCCCCCAAAAAAAAA